>JAMPIV010018492.1:0-103546 GCA_024509875.1 Oreohelix idahoensis
GTGGATGTTTTTTGGTTTGTTTTGTTATTGGAGGATTGGGGTTGAGGAGGTTAAGGGTAGGTTGGATTTGGTTTTGTGTGGGGGGGTTATTGTGGGTTTTTTGGTGATTAGTAAAAGGTTTGGTTATTGGATGGGTTGTTATGTTTTTGAGTGTGATTTAAAATGGTTATTGGGTTATTTTGTATTTTTTTTGGTTTGTGTTTAAGGATATTATTTGGTAGAGAGGGGTGGTGAATATATATGTTTGATATATATGTATTTTAGTTTGGAAAATTGTAAAGTAAGAGTTTGTATTGTTTTGTTTATATGTTGTAGGAGTATGGGATGGGACATGACACAGTTCGGCACAGGGGTGAAAATGAAGTGGTCTGTATTAAATCTTGCTATGGTAAAATTTCCTTCAATGCGTGATGTAGTAATGACCGGTATGTTTTATTACATCCATTGAGGAAAAACTTAAGCCGTCACAGTTCAGGAAAATATGTACTAGCTCTCACAGTAAGGCAGTAAAGCCAAGTATCCGCTACTCCTGGCACGTTCAACTTTCAGTTTATCTTACAGATTTGTAATTATAATATGATGATTGTTCTTTAAATAGTCTTGGGTAGGCTTTCTTCATGTAATTATGATAGCCTAGGGCGCATTGAACCGCCACAAGATTAATTTAAAAAATGTTTCATCAATATGTCTGTATGTTTGTATGTAAGTTTGTTTTGTATTATGTATGTATTTTGTATGTATTGTATGTATGTATGTATGTATGTATGTATGTATGTACGTTGTATGTATGTATGTATGTATGTATGTATGTATGTATGTATGTATGTATGTATGTATGTATGTATGTATGTATGTATGTATGTATGTATGTATGTATGTATGTATGTATGTATGTAATAAATGTACGTAATTGTTAAATGGGTTTGTATGTATTTTATTATTATAGTGTATGTATTATGAATTTATGTAATGTATGTAAATTCCTCTCGTATGTAACTGTATAAATGTACACATGTATTGTATGTATGTATGTCAGCCTCTATGTACTGTATGTTGTATGAAATAAAATAGTATGATATATCATGTAACAATGTACAACTTGTACTGTATGTATGGATGTTATGGTTTGTATGTAATAGTATGTATGTATGTATGTACAAAATGTATTGTATGTTTGTATGTATTGTATGTTGTTGTTTGTATGTACCTTGTTTGTATGTATTGTAATGTAACCATGTATGTTTGCACAGAAATGTATTGTATGTCATGTACTGTAAAGTATGTAGGGCTATGACCATAAGTCTGTATGCCTGTACCATGAAGGACATGTCATGTATGTATGTAGCTGTATGTATGTATGTATTGTATGTTTTTCCATGTATCACATGTATTGTATGTACTGTACCGTCCTGAATGTGATGTATGTATGTATTTTTCATGCTATGTATGTATGTATGTATGTATGTACCTTGGATGTAAAACATGACCCTATGTTTGCATGTAACTGTATGTTTGTATGTCATCACATGCCAAGTATAAACTGTCTTGTAGGTATGTATGTCAATGTTGATGTTGTCCTTGTTCTGTAGTATGTTTGATATGTATTGTATGGTTATGTATGTATTGATGTATGTATAGTATGCCAAATCAGTGTATGTATGTGAGTGTATTATTATGTATTGTATGTATGTCATGTATGTCAAATTGTATGTATGCTAGCTGCACAACATGTTTGTATGTTTGTATGTACTGTATGTATGTTGTATGCACGTTGTGTATGCATGCATGTATGAAAGTATGTTATGTATGTAGTATGTATTGTATTATTGTATGTATGTATGTATGTATGTATGTATGTATGTATGTATGTATGTATGTATGAATGTACGTATGTATGTATGTATGTATGTATGTATGTATGTATGTATATATATAGTATATGATTTTCTATCATATATATTGTTGCATTTTTATATTTAATATGCCATCTGATATATTGGTTTATATATTATTTTATATATCAATTTATATATATTCAGCATATATAGTGATGTGGCCCGCAATTATTTACTGTTTATATACTACCAGTATTTATTAAACACTGCGCGTGTCTAATGTTAAGCACACAGAATCTATAAAAGCCAACAGGACTTCCAACTAAACCTGTGTATTAATCTATAGGCTTTTTTCCCTGAAAACATCAGAAATTTATATTAACAGCTCTAACTTAAGCCCACCTTAGATTATCCATTTTTTTGTCAAATAATAATAGAAACAGCAGATAATCGGTACAATAGGTTACATGCTGGGAATACTACCGTAGCGGGATGGTTTACCCTTTAATAGATTTAAAATTTAGCCACATACTTCAGTGCACATAGAGTGCAATTAACTAGGGCACCATGATAAATGTGCACAAGTTTCATATATCCTACTGGACTCCTTCAGGGTCAGGAACCCAAGACTTCATGTGGAAGACCTCTTGTATATATAAAAAATCCCAGGGGATAATCTAGACAGGATTTCAAATATAGCTAGTGGCTTCTGTAAAGGGGCCCTGCCCAACTGAGTGATTAAAGTGTATTTCTTTACGTGGTCCTGTAATATATCTAACTTAATTGCAAGATCAGTGCGACGTGAGGTGACGATCTACACTTACTCATCTTTCCTAAATCACAGGACACTTTTGGGGATCTGACCACGCTCAGACTAAACAGAAATGTCCACCCCCTGGTCTTAAATACTCCGCCGCTTAAATGCGCCACTTTTCCCGTTTCGCTCCCAACTGCGATTCGGTTTCGTGTTTAACACCGAGAGCATATTTTACCGTGCAGAAACTGGCGTCGAACTCTGATTTCAGGGATCATTCTACTCTCCTTTCAAAATGCAATTAGTCTTTCCTGAAATCCCCCAGTCATGTAGTCTTTGAAATCTGGATAGGTACTATCTGTTTGATTCTGGCGCAACTCTCTCTGCGCTCAAGTTAATGAGCGAATTAATGCATATGCATTAACGTCAAGATTTGCTCCTTCTGTGTGAATTACAGTCTTCTCCATAGCTCAATTGCGATGACCAGACTTTGAACGATACGTAAAACTGTCCACGTATTAATCAAGCACAACGTGTACAGACAAAGTTGCATAGCTAAGGGGTCCAGGTGAAACCGAACAATTCGTTCCATCATCGAAAGGTTACAATTTTCCTCTCCTACTGATTTTTCTTTATTGCGGTCGGTGCGAAGGACGTAACGTGTGATCATCCACAGCTTCATCAGGGTGATCTCAGGTCGAAGATGAAAGCTGCGTCACCTGTACAATCGGTCCCCCCTCTTTCATTGCATGATATGAAAACCTCTTTTTCATGTTCACATCTAATGACGAATCAAGCAGCCCTGAATCGGGTCATCCTTAGGATCCTGGCATCCTCAACATCCTCTCTTCTCCTCTGTCCGCCAGAGTTTCCACTTCGCGTTCTCTACTCATGACATCAGCCACGAACAGTCTGTCTTCGCTTCACCCCGGAACATATCAACATTCCCACTTTGCAAAGAATAAACCCTTTAATAAGGAAGGCCCCACACCGCAAATGGATCCTCACTATGCGTTATTAATTTACTTTATTGGCCACCAAGAAAATGCTAACTGAGCGTGGTCTGGTTTGCACTGTGAAAGATGTTACCGGTCAGAGAAACTCATGAGGCGTCCCTGATACCTCAATCAGAGCGAGGCATTCTCATTCGACTACTCCGTAGTTTCGTTCACTTTATTTAATTTCCGACGTCGCCCATAGGCAACTTGAAATAGGTCATGTTCAGGTCACTGTCCCTCGGCTGAAAGCAGTTTGACTCCGAATGCCCATGACCCGGACGCGTCGACCCGTAATACAACAGGTTTCTTGATTCAGGCAACCTCAAAATGGGGTGTGCAGAACAACTGTCCTTTCAAAAGTGCTGTATGGGCGTGTTCGCACTTTTGATCCCACATTACCTTATCCGGACGTCCTTTCTTTGTGAGGTCAGTCAGAGGTGCCGTCAGTCCGTTGAAGTTCTGGATGTACTTCTGATAGTATGCACATAGCGATATGAAGGAACGTACGTCTTTCTTCGTTCGGGGTCTTTTTGCTGCCACTATTTTCTCCACGTTCTTCTTAATAGGCCAACTGCATCCGTGAGAAATAGTATGCCCCAGGAAGTCTAACTGTTCAAACCCGATGAGACATTTGCTAGGTCTGGCTGTGAGACCAGTTTCCTGTAGTCTCCTGAGGAGCATAGCAACCGTAGCAATATGTTCTTCGTAGGTTTCCGATGCAATTAATATGTCATCCATAAAATTATGGATATGGGGACTTTGCAAAGGTTCTAGAAGCTTCCTCGTCATCCTGGTGAACACTCCTGGTGCGTTATGCAAACCGAACGGCATCACATTAAATGTGTAATGTCCTTCACTAGTGCTGAGAGCTAACAAAGGTTTAATTTCCTCCTTGACTGGTATTTGATAATAACCTTTACTGAGGTCAATCTTGGAGAAAATATTTGCTTTGCTGAGCTTGGTGAACAACTCAGAAACAGTGTGGAGAGGTTCGGGCTGGAATTCCGTTACCCCGTTTAGCAGCCTGTAATCTATACACAGCCGAACTTCCTTATTGGGCTTCTGCAACAGCACTACACTGGAACTGTAAGGAGATGTAGACTCACTTATAATTCCTGCCTGACGCAGCTTGTCTATTTCTCCGCGAAGTGCATTAGCTTTAGCGTACGGGATGGGGTAAACTCTGGTTCAAACAGTGGTCTCGTTTGTTAATTTCATATCAAATTCTATGAGATTTGTTCGACCAGGTACATCCGTTAAGACTGCACTGTAATGTTTTAGTAGCGCCCTGGTTTCTGTTTGTTGTTCTGGTGAGAGATTGTCGCCGAACTTGACATCTTTAAAGGATTCTGTGGGTTGCAGTGGATACTCCATGCAACCATCATCATCTTCCTCGTCTTCCGTTGCTATGGCGACAGCCAGGAGATGCTTGGAGGATGGCACTGGTCTCTCCAAATATTTCTTAAGGAGATTTACGTGGAAGACCTTCTCCTTTCCTTTTATCGAGATCTTGTAATTAGTACGTGAGATCTTTTTAAGGACGGTAAAGGGTCCTTGCCATCCGATGCGAAGTTTATTGCTTCCGGTTGGAAGTAGCAACAAATACTTTTCCCCTGGTTGTAGTTCTCTCTCTCTTTTGCAGCTTTGTTGTATCTTGGAGAATGTTTAGTGCGGGCTTTCTTGAGGTGGCTAGTAGCTAGATCCCATCCTAGCTTCGGCGTTTCCTTGAGCTCAGATACATCCTTGCTTGCAGAGACGACTGTCTCGTCAGCCTTTTGGTCTGTCAGGGACCGAAGTAAGGCTTCTAGTGGCCCCTTAATAGGTCTGCCAAATAAAAGTGTAGCTGGCGCGAATCCCGTAGACGCTTGGGGTACCTCTCGCTAGGCGAATAAGGCAGCCGATATATATAGGTCCCAGTCTTCCGGTTTCTCCTGACCCAGCTTACGTAACATGGTGGTGAGGGTGCCGTTAAAACGTTCCACGAGCCCATTTCCGGCCGGATGGTAGGGACTTGTGTGGATATGTTTGGCCCCCAAGATCTTAAAGATCTCCTCCATTAACAGGCTACGGAATTGGGATCCATTGTCCGTCAAAACTTGTTGAGGGAATCCCAACCGTGTAAAAATTTGCACGAGGGCTTCTGCGACATGCTTGGAATCGGTGCATGTTAGCGGTATAGCTTCGGCCCACATTGTGCAAGTGTCGACTAAAGTCAGGATGAACCTGTGCTTTCTTTTGGTCCTTTCCAGGGGTCCAATGATGTCGACAGCAACCCGTTCAAATGGAGTACCCACTATTGGCATTTGCCCCATAGGTACTGGGGGTGTCAAGTGCTTGGGTGCTACCCGTTGGCACTGGGCGCAGGATTTCACATACCTGATATTGTCAGAGTATTCATTCCTGGCCACCAATAGTGTGTTTTTTATTCGCTGAATAGTGGCGTTTTGTTCCCATAATGTAACCCGCTAAAGGGAAGGAGAGTGCCCCATTTCTAAGAGATCTGGCTTCTGTACTGCGTCCGGTACAGGAGGAGCTGGTTAAATTCCCCGTGTCCAGGGTTGCCCGTTTTCTACGATAACAATAACGCCGTCCTTAGTGAAAAGATTGTCTCCGATATTGTTGTGGTCTGGGGTCCTAAGCCATGGGCATTTTTTCTAAAGCAGGCTCCAGAGTAGGTCCTTTTGTTGCGCCTCCTTCATTCATTCGGCAACAAATTTGGCGCAGGCTCCCTCTCCTTCTTTGCTTGCCCTCTTGTGGTTACCGCTGCCACAATCGGCTCCTTAGGTCTCCCAATGAACACATATCTACATCCCAGGATAACTGGGTAGATCGGATCATCCATTATGGCCGCTTTAATAACTCCTCTGACAAAGTCAGAGTGTATTTCTACCAGTGCGATAGGAAGCGTCCTGGGTGCATCACTCCTGAAAACTCCACTAAGTTTGACGGTTTCCTCTGTCTCCTGACCGGGTTTGACTAGGTGCCTAGCGACAATACAACTAAAACTTAATCCCAGATGTCAAAGAGAAAGTAGGTTTTGAGGTACCAATTCAAAATTACAGTTTCCTCGAGTTGAGGGTCGGTCCCCCCTCAAGGTTGAGAATCACTGACATTGACTCTAACCTTTTCCGAGGCTGTATGCAAACATCCGATGCGGTTTGGAACCGGTTTGTTTGCCCTGATCAGACGTTCCTGGTGTAGGGGTCCTTCCCTTTTCCTTGACCTTGGTGGGCCGCGCTGCCACGTAAGGCTTGGTGGGTTTGATCAGAAATGTTGTTAGGATTTTTGGGTATCGGGTTTTTGTAGAATTTCGTATTTTTCCTGGGGAGGTCTCTGGGTAATTATTTCGCCTCGTTGTTTATAATTCTGAGAGGAATTAGAGAAATAGGATGACAACTGCTCTAGATTTTTTGGTTTACGAGATGGCTTCATCTGTGGGTTTACGTTTAGTGCTGGGAAGTTCGGCCATTGCATTGGTAATAGCGTTCTGCCTTATTGAGAGTATGTCCTCAAGCCTGACTGCGCCCTGTTCAGGTCAAAAAATCTTCCGGGATTTTCTTTTTGACAAAGTTGACTTTACTTATCCTGTTTCCAGCAAGAACAAGTTCAAGTAGTTGGTTCCTCATACGTTAAGAGGTTAGGTTCAGATAATTCAATGCGACTTTGTCAAAAATAGCCCGTGGAAACGTGTAAAGAACTGCGGGAATGGTTTTTCCGTGTGCTCTCCTTTCCGCCTGTTTTCTGAACATTTGCGAGAGATTCCTTTGATGCTCCTCCTTCCCTCTCAGCTTCTGCTCTTTGTTGCTTCTGAGCCGCGTCCATATAATTTCCAGTTCCAGGTTGACAAAACAGGTTCCGCCGCTTCTGCGTCTAATCCTGACCTCATTCGCTAGAAAAACCAAAGTAAAAATTTACTTGAGTTACCTCCTACTATGTAATGTGCAAACTTATCGCTGCTGTTTTCTGGCAATTAAGGCTCTGTGATGGGGCCGAAAAGGAGACGCCCGCCCCCTTCCTGTTTTTGTTGTCGTCCCGACAACATCACTACCTCAGGCACTTCAACTGTAACCTCTCAGATCGTTGATGCTGCGCAGGACTCTTTCTGAGCGGCGATGCTTTGGGCTGAGCTTGTGTAATAGGTACAGCCCGGCAGGGGACTCTCTTGGTCGTCTTGTCCCTACGTTGTTGGGCTGGCGGTTGCTGTGATCTAGAAGACTCGCTCACCTGTGCCGCGTCGCTGTCTGCCCGTGACATCTGCCTGTCAATGCTTGCAGCTGTCGACTTTGAAGGGATATCGCTCGTGACGTGTTGTGCACTCATTTTGTGTGGTCGGTGGCTTACGTTCCCCACAATCTGCTTTTGATGAGTCTCCTCTGCTGAACCTTGATTTGCACTCCCTCCTATCTGCTTAGGACGGGTTTCCTCCCCTAGACGACGGCCAATTTTCTCGGCGCCCTTAGTGTGACAGTTGTCGTGGCCATCTCTTGGCTTGCGCCCTAAAGGCAACCTGGTTTTTGTGACAGTCCGTCTAGGGGAAGAGCTCCTTGAGGGACAGGCGGCTATCAAATGTTCAGTTGACTTGCATCTAAAACATCGTTTGGGAAGAGGGCCTTGAGGGCACTTGGCTGCCATGTGGTCTGACAGGTCTCCACAATTATAGCACCTCAACCTGGTAGGCTTTCTCTGTGCCATGGGTCGCTTCCTGCTTCCCTTACACTCTTGACCGCCAATGTCGCATACATAGACTGCTTCCATGCCCTGGACAGATGGCTTGCTATCAAATTCCACTCTCTCATTTCTCGCCAGACTCCGGAATCCCTTTCTGAAGATCTTGGTCTGATGTACGAATACATCAATACCTCCATCATCTGGCGTAATGAACCCCCATCCCATGCGGACACTGTACCACTTGCAAACTCCTTTTCGCCTTGTTGGGTGCAACTGCGTTTTGTTGGTACTGTCAGCTCACTGCTTTCGTTAACAACAGCTTGACTCTCACATACCAGAACACGCACCCCCTCGTCGTGCTTTGGCTGTTTCCGCAGTTGGCCTGGTTCTTTCTTTCTCTGCACCTCCTCTTGTGCTGGCGAACTGGCCTGTGACATCTGTGCTAGCTGGGCCTTTAGGAGAGATAATTCTGCCTTGAGAGCCTCCTCTTCACTGTGGGCTTCTGCACTCGCTATCTGCACCAGTGTCTCTGGCTTTTTTTCCTCCCAAGAAAACAGAACATTCCCTAGACCCCTGACTCCCGGCCTGGAAATTCCTGGTCATCTCACTGACTTGTGGTTGCTCGCTGTAGGCTCTTTCTATTATCTTGAGTAACTGCTCAGGGCTGGCCTTGGCTCCGCCATGTATCCGTAATTCTCTAAATACCCATGGTGTCACGTTGTTCCAGATCATGTCTAACTTGTCTTCTGCCCAAAAAGGCGCCACCTTCCACGCGGCTTCTACATCTTCCACAAACTCTTGCCAAGTGGGACTCCCCTCTCCACTAAATAACCTTATCTCTGGCCCCTTCACGTACACTACCTTCACAGGCGCATTGGTCGAAGCCATCTTGCTGCAAGACTGCATTGCTGGGTGTTTACAATACAATATTTGCTCGTTTGCTGTTTTCCTCAGTGTCACTGTCTGCCTGATCCTGTCGACGACGCCAATTGTGATAGGGTCGGCGAGATGATGATGATGATTATATTGTGATATATGAATCACTCTCTTTTTCACACTCGCAACCGACCCGATTCAACAATAAAACTCTTGATTCTAGAGGCAGGGTCTGTATTTATTTTTACAACCCATTCAGTGACTAAACAAACATTAAACAAATAAACCAACGAACATAACAAAACACCCAGCATGTGCCCGATTGCTAATTGTGCATGTCTTTGTTCTTCTGCTACCGACACAGGGCTAGCCTAACTTCGTTACCCTCTCGTCCGGACTGAATCTTCAAATAGGCCGGTTTGATGCTCGCTATTTCTTTATAAGCCCAGGTCGAATCACTCAATTTACTGCGCGCTAGGCATATTGATTTGGCCGCATACATAACACTCGCGATTTTTGCTTAAGAAGGCCCAAAAACAGAAATATACACAACTATTTCTAGAGCACAAACACCACTATCAAATATAACACACAACTATGCACCAAAACTAATTTTTAGGCGTTATTATGGCCCAAGTAATATATTTTCTTGAAGACTTTCCACATCCCAGAGTGCTGCGCGCACATCGAAAAATATATGGGCGATAAATCTGCTCAAAAACAGGAAGGGGGCGGGCGTCTCCTTTTCGGCCCCATCACAGAACCATCAACGTTGGAGCTTCTTGAACTGCTTTATATATTGAACATTGTAATAGTTTAGTTCAAAATTTAGTGTTTATTAAAGTGGCAGTTCATTTTCTTTACATTAAAAACTTCGCCATTGTATAACAGCTGAACCTTCTCTACAACACATTCCATTTATATAATATTTATGTATTTATGTTTAAATGTTTACATATTATTTGTGTGTCTATGTCGTGGGCGGTTGGTGAGGTGGCTAATATAAGATTTCCCAAGTAACATAGGGCTTATATTAGTGGTCTGTAGGGGGCAATTTTCTTAATTGAAAATTTGCATGCAACATCTGTTGCTATTTTTTTGTTAGCTGTGACGACTGTGCTTATCGTTGTTTTTGTAATATTTTTTTTTGTTCTTTAGTTTTGTTTTGATTTGTTTGTATAATTGTAGGTCTCATCTTTCCTATCATTCAGTTCTATACAACTTTATATTTATACACTGTGGCGTTATTTGTTTTGTTTATTACGGCGCAGTTATCATCACAGGTTCTGTGATTATTTTCTTCTGTGTGTCGATTTAACTTATTTAATTTCTGCGAATGTTTTCGTATTGTCCTTCTTGATTGTCCTTTGTGTGTGTTCTTGGTTGACATACGCTATATAAAATATATTTGATCATACACTACTAGCTGGGTAGTGAACTTATGAGAAAGAATCAACTGATGATTAATTGCTATTATTAGAGGTACACAGTTGATTATACAAGACCTTATTTAAAGGCTTGTTTCCCACAGAGATTAGGATATAGATAGCTGATTATACAAGTTTTTTTGTTAAAAACTTGCTCCTGTTTGGTTGAAATAAATTTGTTATTTCAGTGATAATAGCCACATATTATTAAATATTATGGCAATTTTAGACTACTTCATTGAGCAAGGGAGAGCCCTTGGGATGACTCCTGAGGAGTTAAAAGAGTTTGCACTTTCTCATTATGCCAAAGCACAGAAGGAGGAAGAGAAAAAACAAAAAGCTGAAGAAAAGAGATTAGACAGAGAAGCTGAACAAAAAAGATTAGAAGCTGAGGCTCAAGAAAAAAGACTACAAAGAGAAGCTGAAGCCGAGGAGAGAAAAGCAAAAAGGGAACATGAGGAAAAACTGTTAGCATTTGAGTTAGAAAAATTGAAGTTGACAAACATGGGTAATGCTAATCAGTTATCTGGTGGTAATGTTAAACCTTTTATTTACAAGATCAAGCTACCAGCATTTAATCCATCCAGTGACGACATAACAGTGTGGCTAGATAGATTTGAACGTTCTTGTCGAAATCATAATGTGGATAGATCACAATATGCTAATCAGTTATCAGAGATACTGAAAGGTGACACTCTGACTAGTTTAAGCTTGATAGAAGAGGCTGACCAGGATAATTATGATGTCATCAGAGCAGCCTTGTTAAAAAAATATCAATTAACAGAGGAAGGTTACCGTCTTTTGTTTAAGAAAATGGTACCCGAATCAGGGGTAGAATTCTCAGAATTCATTGCAAGGACACGTCTTACATTTAATCGTTGGATTGAGTTGTCCAAAACAGAAAAGACATATGAAGCCCTTATGGACTTGTTGCTCAGGACAAGATTATGTCAAGAGTTAATAAACCATTCCTTGAATTCCTACATGAGCGTAAACCAAAGACACTAAAAGAAATGGAAGAATATTGGACCCAATACGTAACAGCACATATGGACGTAGCTTTTAGCAATGCTAAGGTTAAGGAAAGTATGCCAGTTGCTTCAGCAACACCATACAACCCTAATTATTCACACAAATTTCAGGGACCACAAAACAGGTTTGATAACAAGGGTAACCATAATAGTTATCAAAACCAAGGTAACCAATCATTTCAGGGTTCTTCTGCGAAGTACTGGAGACGAGCCGACAGCCCTCGATTCAGGGGTGGTCATAATTATAGGAATTTGAGCAGAGGAAGTCATTATAGGAACTATCCAAGTCATCCATCATGGAGACAACAAGACCATAGTTATAGAGATACTCATTATAATGAATATGATAATGGTAACCATGAGAACTATGACTCAAACCCAAATAGGGGTTACAATAGAGGAAACAATAATGATTACAGAGGCAATAATAATCGAGGTAGATCACAATACAAAAAACATAAATCACATTATCAGGCAAACTCTGCACAGCAAGAGTCCCATGAAGCCTATAAGCAGACTAAAGATAATAATGATTCTAATAATATGGCATGTTCCGCTTTTGATTTTGGGAGAGCATCTCATTGCCCCCAATGCAAAACATTATTTGAACCAACTACGGTGTCCACTTTAAGTTGTGGCCATCCTCTTCCCGCTCTTCCTGCGTCAGTCGCGCATGATGGAAGAGGTTCTCTTGTCTTACATAAAGGTTTAGTAAATGACAATCCAGTCTCAGTTCTTTTTGATTCTGGATGCACCACAATTGGTGTTAGGCAGTCACTTGTAGATCCTTCTCGTGCCACAGGAAAAGTAGTCAAATGTGTAACATTTGGCGGCACCTTAGAGAAATACTCTACTGCTATCATTAAGATTGCTACTCCTTTCTTTACAGGTGATGTACACGCATGTCTTCTGCCGAATCCGATCGCTGATCTTATCATCGGTCGTATTCACGGAGTCAAAGAATGCACTCCACAACAAATTTCCGTTTGGGAAAAACAAAATATGCAAACTGCTAATGCTGTAGTCACTAGAGCTCAAGCTCTTAATATGCCTCAAACTTCATCTACTGCGAGATAATGAAGTGCATAACCAAGATGATCATTGGTAATTTCTCGTGACTCATTTATAAAACAGCAAGAAGATGATCCGACTCTAAAGAAATTCTTCACTCTTGCAACAAAAGGTGATCTGAATAAAGATACAAAGCGTAAATCTTGGATTACAATGAAGAATGGCGTACTTGTACGTATGGTGCAAGACTCCACTAAGTCAAGTCATTCTCAAATTCTTGGGCACAAGAATCTGAGAATTAAAATTTTGCAGCACGCTCACGACTCTCAGTGTGCTGGACATATGGGTTTTTCCCGTACAAAGTCAAGAGTTCTTGCGGCTTTCTTTTCCCCTTTTGTGAACAAGGACATACGGATTTATTGTCGATCTTGTAAAGTATGTCAAGAGATCAAATCCAAAGGTCCACGCCATGCTGCACCTATTCAGGCTGCAGACATTCCTATTCGACCATTTAAAAAAATGGCGATAGACATCATTGGTCCATTTAAGATCAAATCTGCTAGAGGACATCAGTTTATCTTGACGTGTGTTGATATGTGCACACGTTGGCCAGAGGCTATTCCTCTGAAGAGCATTACTACTGCTGACATTGCAGATGCTCTTTGGCTTATATTTTCTCGTCTGGGATTCCCCGGAGAGATATTATCAGACCATGGCACCAAACTAACATCGGATACCATGTCTCAAGTAATGTCTACTCTGCAGATAGAGATATCTTTGAGTAGTATCTATCATCCTATGTCCAATGGGATGGTCGAACGGCTAAATAGAACACTCAAAAACTTACTAGGGAAGATAACTGAGGATCATCCTCAAGATTGGGACAGGGTTTTACCCGCGGCCCTCTTCGCTTACAGAGAGGTCCCCAATGAACATACAGGATTTTCTCCCTTTGAACTTGTCTTTGGCGCGCGACCGCGCGGCCCTATGTCTTTGCTTTATGATCTCATAACCGCTGATAATATTACCGATGACACAAAATCTTCTTACGAATATGTCATCGCGCTGAGACAAAAGATTATCGAAGCATGCAAATTGGCAACTTCTTCTTCTGAATTTGCTAAACAGAAGGCAAGACAATTTTGCCAATAAGAAAAGAACATTACGACAACTTTGTCCTGGTGACAAAGCATTTGTTTTGCTACCTTGTAGGGAAAACAGACTTCTTATTTCTTGGAAAGGTCCGTACGATATAATCTCGAAAATTTCCGATGTTGACTACATTGTCGATATTGACGGAAAGCATAAAACCTTCCACATCAATATGCTTACGGAATTCCATGAACGTCCGGATTATTTATAGCCTATTTTCCAGACAACGGACGATTCACCAGTCCAACATGTCATTACTCATCACTGTCCGTAATACAGGATGAGGAAACAAGTTTTTTCAGATGTAAATCTTCCTCTTCCGATGATTCCACTTCATTCTAGTGAATCATGGAAAAATGTTACTGTCTCTCCTGATTTATCTCTAGGAGAACAGCGACAAGCTTCGGCTATGTTACAAACATTTCAGGATGTCCTTACTGACATCCCTGGGCAAACTCATGTCATTGAACATGACATTATTCTAACTGACCATAATCCTATTAGGGTCAGACCTTATCCTATCCCTATACATTTTCAAGCACAGGTTGAGAAGGAGTTGGATGAGATGATAGATTTAAAAATAATTGAATCATCTACTTCTGCATATTCTTCGCCGATGGTTATTGTTCGAAAAAAAAGACAATAACATACGTCTTTGCGTTGACTATCGCAAATTGAATCAAGTTACGAAGTTTGATGCTGAACCTATGCCTTTACTAGAAGAGATACTTACTAGGCTTTCTAAATCTCATTTTTTCCCTAAACTTGATTTGTCTAAAGGATATTGGCAAGTTCCTTTATCTGAACGCGCCAAACCAATTACGGCTTTTTCTACACCTAGAGGCCTTTTTCAATGGAATTTCATGCCTTTCGGCCTTATGAACGCACCAGCTACATTCGTACGCATGATGCGTCGAATCCTATCTTATCGGTCAGATGTCATTGCGTACCTAGACAACATCTGTCTTGTCAGCGATACTTGGGAAGATCACTATTCGGGGTTAGTTGAATTACTATCTACTCTACGCGAGTATAACCTGATAGCGAAACCCTCTAAAGCCTGCATTGGTTTTAGCGAAAATTTCTTTCCTAGGCCATCGAGTTTGTCATGGTTTTCCTAAAGACAGAGGACCATAATATCACTAAGATACTTAACATCTCTATTCCTAAGATTAAAAAGCAAGTGCGAAGTCTCTTAGGTCTTTTTCAATTTTATGGAAGATTCATTCCGAATCTATCCTCTATCCTACACTACTAAAGAAAGGGTCGCCTAATATGGTCCACTGGTCACAGGAATGCCAATCCTCTTTGGATAAGATTAAAAATTTGTTTTCAACACATCACCTATTTTAGTGTTACCTACTACAGATAAGACATTTGTTCTTCGTAGTGACGCTTCATCCACTGGGATTGGAGCAGCACTAATGCAAGAGTACTCTGGAACTCTGCATCCTGTAATGTATATCTCCAAAAAACTTAATGCTGCAGAAAGGAATTATTTGGTTTTAGACCGTGAACTATTGGCTATGGTCTGGTCAATTCTCAAACTACAAAGATTCCTTCAAGGCGCACATTTCATAGTAGAAACCGACCAGAAAGCTCTTACGGCTATACAGAGTAAGAATTTGAAGAGCTCGAGGTCTACTCGATATGCAATTGCTCTTCAACCTTTTCATTTCTCGGTACGAGCTATCCGTGGATCAGATAATGTGATGGCAGACATGTTATCTAGATGCCCACATGATTCCACCTAACTGTTAGGTCTTGGACTTCTTAACACATCTAAGTCTATAATAGTTCTTTTCTATATCAAGATAGATACACATTGTAATTTGTAATATAGTGATTGTATCACTACTATCACTACGTTCATTGATATATATATTCACCGCTGTTCTTTGATGATTTTTCTTCTTTGTCAATCATGTACTTATAGTGCTTAAATATGAAATTGTTATATGCATTGTGTCATTGCCAGCATTGTAGTATACGTTGGTGGCACCTCCCTGGAAATATTTATGCTTAAGAGAAATGCTTTTTCTGAGAGGTTGAGATATATATTCTCACGAGTCGATCTATGCTTCGACTTTACCTTAATTTGACATTATAAATTGCTCTTATTAGTCATCTGCGCATTATTCGTGCTTTGTGAGCCTATTGTATGTTGCTCTCAGATGAAAAAAAACCGGGGGTTGCGGTAGTCTGTTACCAACAGATTACCGGTGGCAATGTATGTAGTTATTATAATATTTATTTGTCTGAGGGAAAGTATTTGTTTTTAGAATCAAAATGCTTTCCTGGTCAAAGATATATCACCCATGATTGATTGATACTTTTGTTATATGGGTTATCTCCCCTGGATATCGAATTTGGCGTATGAATCTAGATTTCGTTAGTCTGTTCCTTGTTGGGCCAGAAACAGATTGTTCTTGCTTAGGTTTATGCAGGAATGTTTATGGTCCGAGTCTATGTTTACTCCGTGTCTATTTCAGACGATTCGGTCTTATATCGTGATATCTTTGTATGTCTATGTGGGACTATTTTTCCTTGTACTGAACTATGGGGTCAGGGAGTTTTCTGCGCATGCGTGGAGTGGAAAAGAGGGTCTTCCGTGATGATGGAATGCCTGGTGAATGCCATGTCGGAGACCAGTCCGAAGTTTATTGAGCGCTGTGATCTATTATGGGGAAGAAGATAGTTTCTGATATAATTATTAAGTCTATGAGTTCCCCAGTGTTTATTCTGTAACGCCAGGAGAGGGCGTATGTGTTCTGCTAGTGTATTTCCCAAGCCCAGAAAAAGAACGTTTTTTGCTGAACTTTTCCTTGCTAGGCTTAGATGGACAGACGTCTACATGATGATTATCTATATCAATATGTCGGGATGACATGTTACCTAGCAGCACTGAATATGATTGTATGCAGCAGTTATGATGAAAGAATATGCTGATTCTTGTAGAAACATTTGTGTTCATGAACAAAGCCTTTATTGAAGCTTTACTATGCATCTGTATAGTGAGTAATGCTCACTGGAACCAGAAGCCATTTTGGATCCTATTTTTTGTCGATCATCGATCAGAGAACAGGGATGCCCCTTATTATCAGGTGATGATTAAGAGATCACAGTTATAAAGAAAACCCAATACTGGTGGGTTAACATTGCCTTCAGAAATATTTGCTGAACTTTACCTAAAGGAATCTTTGCTAGAAAAGAGGTTCTGTCTAGGAGTCATGCTTGAACATTATTTATTAACTGACATGATCGGTCAGTAAGGCCTGATGGTTATATTTATAAACAGTGGAAATCTAAGTGCTTGTCTACGGACGTTCCATTGTAATGTTCTTCAACATGAATGCCAACTTAAGATTGTAGACCATTGATCAACAATATGATAATATATGTCGACCTGTTTTTCCTGTAACTATACCCGTACTGTCCAAGTGTGTGCGCCAATTAAACAGTATGAAACGACCACAGTTGTCTGCATCATTAACTTCTAACCACGTGTGAGTGAGTGTTTGATCTTCTAGTCAACTCTTCAGAACAATCCATGCATTCGCGTATTGACACTCACATTAAACACTCATAGTCAACATTACATCCTTGTCGGGGCCTCATTACGTTTTGGGACAAGGTGACCTGTATGCCCAACACTGTGCCGGTTTTGAGTTGACCATTTACACCCAATACCAGCTTTATTAACGTGGTGACATGGACGAGCTATATCACAAAAAATAAGCATTTATCAATGTGGTGACGAAAATCAGACCTTATCAGTGGTAATAAGGGACCTTCAGTCAAAGCTAGACAAATACATCAGACGGGTCTTGAAGACGCTGGGCCATCTTCGTAATTACCCCACGATACTACGAAGGACGTGTTACATCCACCAGACGTGACCAGTCTTGAAAGAGAACCAGTCTACAATCTGCAAAGAACCAAAATCGGCTGGAGCAGCCAGAAACCAACCGACTCCTAACTGGCCAGCTACGACTACGCACGCCCATAAAAATGCTAAGTGAACTCTTAAAACAAACATCTCAGAAACTTACTAGACCATCACTTGTGATGAATAATCCATAAACCTAAGTATTTCTCTATCAAAACTTTTTTTTTTTTCATTGTTAGCTATAACTCATGATTAAATTTGTTATCTGTAAATTGAAAAATGTGTTGTTGAGTTAATCATTTTTTTTTGTGTAATCGGCACCAGTCTGTCTCAGTCATTTTAAATACCCATAAACAGAGCTATTGAAATAATATTGTACTGAATTAAATCAGTTGGGGCTTATCAACCGAACAAAATTCTTTCTCCTCATAGAAGGTCTTGGAAAGGTAAAAAAAAGTTTATTGCAGCCTAAATAATATCAGCTGTAGTAATTGATTTCTTAAATTCCTATGAGGCTCACTAGTAATGAAGCGTCATTCTTCAATTAAAATCTCTGTCAAGAATAATCTTGAGCGAAAGGTAGAGACCTTTGAAGACCCTCAGTAGATACTCTGAATTTTGGCCACTGTTGGACCATCACTGCAGAGCAAGGGGAGGAAATCCCGTGAAAACGCATAGCATAAAAAAATCCACAACAGAACTGATAAAGTTTAGGATAGAAATGATCTTCCTTGCCAGTCAGCGTTGCATTTGAAAAATTGAACCTTGTTCGAAACAAAATGATAATGTCCACATTTTAATCGCGTCGTACGTTTCTAAGTAGCTTTGTCACAGAATACCTGTTTTATGTATGAGCGATGGCGTGTTTATTGTTTGTTTTTTGTTTGTTTATTTTGTTGTACGTTTTGTTGACATACAAACATGCATACAACATACAGATAATAATGCATACACGCCGAATAATATCTACCGTATATACTCGAGTATAAGTCGATCCGACAATAAATCGGACTAGAATAGTGAACCTAAAACGTCCAAAATGAAAGACCCGATTATAAGTCGAAGTACAAATGATATTTCAATAATGAATTTATGAAATGCTAGAATTTTATGTTCTCCAGAACTGCTGGTAATTTCTGTGCAATTTTCGTGCCTTGGCGAAGAAACAGTAAAAAGCGTTTAATAGAACGCCCACACAAAGCTGCAGATGTAAGCAATTTCAATATTTCTGGCATGTTGCGACATTTTTCACCCCTTTTCCAGTAACGATGCAACAATTTTACAGCTCAGCTAAAACTCATTCATTGGGAGCCGCGCTGGCGATCAGGTGTTCAAGGTTCAAGCCCGGGCGTGACATTTGAAGCAGTGTCATCGACCGGGATTTTGACTGAATAACCTGAACGGCTCCTGAGATAAACCTTCTGTGGATGTGATGGAGCGTAGTTCCTTACCGGATTGGAAGGAAAGTCCACAGGCTCCCCAGCCTCGCACTGACATGTCATTGGGCCGAAAGCCCAAGTGCCACTGGTTAAAAAAAAAAAAATTTCATTCAATTAGTTCTTCTTCACGAGCTGGAAATCACGAAGGGTTCATTCTTCTTGCTAGTTTTGCAAGGGTTGAAATTGAAAACCATGTGACGTGTCTTCCATTTTGCCCGAACCTCTATCGATCCGGTGGCTCATTGAGTCGGCCGCACAGTTAAAGTTAGCATTAGAGTTAGCATTTCTAACCCAACTCTAATCCTAACCCCTAACGACATGGCCGACTTAATTAGCCACCGAACCGATAACTATCTGAGCGAAATTTTTCGCATTTAATGTATTTTTAGTCTGCAATCATCACTCGCCTTAGAGCCTTATAGTAAGCAGATGACCGTAAGCCCCGATGTTTTGCGCATACGCAAATGCGCAAAGCATGCGCTCTCATCTACTTCTGCAATAATGGTTCCTGCTGCGATTACTATCTAACTGCTTAGCCATTCGGACGTTCCAGTTATATGTATCTCTACAGTCTACAACAATGAACCAAACAAATAAAATACAAAATTTTCATTTCCATTGCTAAATACTTGCTTGCTAGAATATTCTATTTGTGGAAGCTTTCTATAAAAAAAAAAAAGGTAAAGGAACCCGTTACACGCCCATTGAGGCATATTGGGAATATGGTGTTAGGCCCATATTATCTTGACCGTCGGCACACTAGGGGTGATGTGGTCGGCATCACGCCGGCCGCCTTAACCTTCCCAGAGTTGCTCTGGTACCCATTTGGGGCTGGGTCGACCCAGGAGCCGTTTGTGGCCTAAAAATTTCCCGCCTCAGCTTTCTATAGCTTCTGCAATAAAGATTTAATCGATGTTTTTAATATATTCCATTTAGACGATCTGACTCATAATTCAAGTAATTGTGTAAGCTTCCGCAATAACCATTTAGGCCTTAAGAGCTTTTTTACGAAACCACTCTTCGGCTGAAAAATGACGAACATAATTTTGGCCAGAACTTTAAAGGACATTTATAAACTTATATCGCCTCAGGATATCTCATATTATTGAATGTCATATTATTGAATGTCATATTATTGAATGTCATATTATTGAATGTCATATTATTGAATGTCATATTATTGAATGTCTGTGTGGATCCGGAATCCACAACTCCGAACACCTTCTCCAAAACTGCCCAGTCCATGATGACCTTCGACTCCAGACCAGGCCAGAGGGTGCTGAGCTCAGGCAGAAGCTATAAGGCTGGCGTATGGACATGGAAAAGACTATGGACTTCGTCCTGTAAACTTGCCTGCAGATTTAGCAAGACTACAAACTGAATGCAGAAGTCTTACAACATTTATAGAGATCGTAGTAACTTACTACTTCCAGTTTAAATTATTAGTGTCTTTCTTTACCAAGGGGCCTATTCCGGAGGTAGGGAAGTAGAGAATGAGCTACGATTATTTCTGGAAAAATTACTAACGTCTTTTTACCTGGGGTTTAAAAAAAATATCCAGCGCAGCTTATCACTATTTTCGGGAAAAGCTTCTGTTCACAGTTATCTGTGAATTAGAGTGTGTCAATGTTTACGTTCATGTGCATGAGTGTGCGCTTACAAGTTATCTGTGTTTATGTGTTAAATGTGTTTGAAAGTGGGTAACAGAGTGCATGATTACCTATGGGTGGGTATGTGTGTGTGTGTGTGTGGGCTAATGTGTGTTTGTGTAAGGGCATGTGATTCATAAAAGTGTATCGGTGTATACAAGTATACTTGTTGGAGTGTCCGACTGGCAGATTGGTTAGAGCGCTTGTTTTTCGCGGCGAAGTTACTGTGTTCTGGACTCGAAACGTGATTGCGTCACGCTCCAGTCTACCTAGCCGTAAATTGGTCCTTGACTCTCATCTTGAGATAGGGAAAACAATGGCAGCGAGGATGGGAACCGGTCACCCCACCTCATAAAGGTGAACCTAGCACAGTGAAATCTCTAACACTTCCCCCCCCCCCCCTCCCCCCCTAACAGCAGCATTTGTTATGGGACTATTTTCATCTTTTATACTTGCTGAGCTAAACGACAGTTACAAACCAGGTAAAATAGCCTACGATTTATATGTTCTCCGAGTTGGTTACATTGCAGCATTATTTATTTTTATTTATTTTACTTTATCATACTACTTTTAGAATGTTATATATATATTTATATATATATATATATATGTATATAATAGAAGTAAAGGAAACGGATGTGAAATGTGCGAGTTAAAGGATCACGGAGGACCTATATATACGAAGGAACGGACTCATTCGGTCTTTTTGTGTGCTTATTTGCTTCGAGTTCTCTAGCGGCTGAGTGATAGTGTGTCAACGTGGGACGTAACCATGTGTGTCCTCATCCTGTAGTTTGCAGAACTGAGAAACGAAAAGATATTCTTAAAGACGATAATTCAAATAACATCGTTATTTCAAGACATCATCGAAGGTAATTCGTATTCAGATTCGAGAGATTTAATAAATGCAATAAAGTTAAGAATGAAGTCGTCAAGTAGACATTTTTCGAATTAGGAGAAACCGTCAAGATAGCTTAGGAACGCGCCACAAGGTGTTAACTGTTGAGGTCGCCATACTGGAATATTATTGTAGATCAAGAAACTATATCAATTATGATATATTCAGCGGGGATTATTCCACTGATAATGATGGAGAAAAGCAAAGAGATACGTTGTTGAAGAAACGAATCGTTTTTTGACGCCGGGGAGACCTTGGAGGACTTGGTAAAACTGTCATTACTGGAAGTCGCCAGTAAAATATCCAAGTGGGTTTAACAAGACAGATTAGAACAGAAGTCAAGACAGATTAGAACAGAAGTCAAGACAGATTAGACAAGAAGTGATAAGAAAATGAAGAACCATTTTTTTATTTGTCTACACGACATAAATTGATGACCAAAGGAAATGTCGAGAGAGTGTTTATAAGTAATGGAGATGTCCTTGCACATGGTAATTTAAGAGGAAACAAGTTTAAATGTTGAGCCGTATTGTTCAACTCAGCGAAGATATCACTTGCTGCACTTTCCACATGAAATCTTGTACACATGTTTTGAGAATAAACTATGTAAAAGATATTTGTGTTGAGAAAATTACTGTCCCATGAAGCAAGAGTGCAAAGTAGTAAGGACACTAGACACTATTGCAATTAGAAGATGGTTTAATCACGAGAAATGTCACCCTGGAACCATATAGATCACGTGGTAGCCAGATTACTTATTGTGGCACCGTGCCACAATATACACATACACACACCCACACCAACACCCACACACACACACACGCGCGCGCGCACACACGCACGCACGCACGCACGCACGCACGCACGCACGCACGCACGCACACACACACAGACACAGTACGGATCGCAGAGGGAAGGCAAACCCGGTCCCAAAAAAATGCCGTGCTGAAGTCGGATGTGTCGACCGAAAGGTGCAGATATCACAGCATAGGCGTAAACAGACACAACGCAACCACCGTCCTTTTCAGGACGAACGAGGAAGAAGAAAAAATATATATATATATATATATATATATATATATATATATATATATATATATATATATATATATATATATATATAACTCGTGTGGGCTATCGGGGCACGAAAGGCGAGCAAAGTATAGTAACATCGTAGCCTACCATGCATGTCGTAAAAAAAGCGACTAATCAGGTTTTGAAAAGGGGCCGGATACCCCATCCATTTTAAAACCACAAAAACCTCAACAAACAAACAGACAGTTCAACCAAAGAAATTAAAACTCAGCCATCCAAGCAAGAGAAAGTCCTATCAAGTCTTGAGCCGATGAAACGGGACAGGAAGATTTGGCATACGTTTATTGAAGGTCTATATTCCTTGGGCAGCTGTAGGGGGATGATAATGATATATATATATATATATATATAAAGTGTGCTAAAATCATATATTATATATTCTTCTTCTTCTTTGATCCTTAGCCGCCGACCGTCAAAGCAGTCAGTGGCCATCACGCCTAGTGGCGTCTTGTAGGGCAACAACAAATTGATTCCACTTTGCTCGGTCGGTGGCCATCCTTCGTACAGTGCCCCAACTCTGGTTCATTCTTTGCATCTCAGCCTTCACAGTCCTCCGCCAGGTTGTTTTTGGTCGGCCTCTCTTTCGTTTTCCTTCAGGGGTCCAAAGCATAGCTGTTCTTGTGATGGCATCGGGGTCTCTTCTGAGGACATGGCCAACCCAGCTCCAGCGTCTGCCAGCTATGATGGTGTGCATGTCCTCTTGCTTGCTACGAGTAAGCAGATCTTGGTTAGTGATGGTATTTGGCCAAAAGATTCGGTGAATTTTTCTTAGACATGTTGTGTGAAAAGAGGATTGTTCATTTATTGTTGTTTCCGTAACTTCATTGTTTTTTTTTTTTTTTACATAGACAGGGGTGTCAGCCCTATGCTAAAACCCCCAACCTGGAGGACCAGGGTACCAGCTTTTGTCTGATCCCTACCCACAAAGACCAGTCCAGCTTGGTTGAACCTACCAGGAGTAAAACTTCCACTGGCATAGCTCATATTATATATGCTCTAGTATAAATAACATAATATCAAAACTACTTCTAAATTATATTAGCCCGAGAAGGGCAAGTTAGTAAGACTGAACTCTCTTAAAGGGTACACAATTACTGTGAGTTTGCGAAACGCTGACAGTATTTATTTATTTCAGTTCAACGGCCTAGGAAGAGGGAGGACTTGCGGTTTGCGGTTTTGCCTAGAAACCGATCTATTCTCATGTAAACATTAAACGTAATCCATTTCAGTTGTATCGATCTTATTGTCTGACTGTGCCTAGGTGTCACATTGGAGATGCATACAGTCTTGATATGGTATATTAAAATAAAAGTTGACCCAGATACTGTCGTAGGAAAGTGAATTGTTAGAGAGTTTAATATACCAGGTCTCAACTTTATGAGGTGGCGTGACATTCAGCAATTTATCTACTGTGCCATGCTGCGATAACTAAACCTCGTTTGGTTGTTAGGGAAGTGAATGGAGATCTTCACAGAGCTACAGTGTTGCTGAGCGGGAGAAAACAGTTGTTGTTAAACAAGGGAACTCCGCCTAGGCCGGTCCCAAGCTCGGCTGAAAAAGGAGGAGGGCGGCCTGCATGGAGGCCGTAAGGACGCAGCCCCTCCACCATGCAAAGGCACAACAGGCCAATCACCTGTTTGTCTTAAAAACCTGATTGTGCGAAACATAAGAGAGAAAACCGGACTGATTCTAAAGGCGACGAACTGGAACGGACTACGACTTACGGAACTTGGAACACAAGAAGTATGAATGGGAAGGAAGAGGAGCTGGTGGAAGAGATGAAGAAAGCCAAATTAGAAATCCTGGCTTTAACAAAAACAAAGAAAAAAGGACAAGGAGTTATGGATCTCGATGGCGACACGCTGCTCTAAAGTGGTGTCCCAAAATCTGAAAGAGCTAAAGGGGGCGTGGGTTGTATTGTGGCCAAAAACCAAAGGGATAATATCAAGGGATGGAACTTTGTCTCAGAACGCATTATGGTCCTAAAACTAAAAGAAGGAGAAACCACAGTCAACCTTGTCACTGTGTATGGGCCAAATGAAGATGAGCGAGAGAGGTCAAGGAGAAATTCTTCGAGCTGCTTCAAAGGACAGTGGACGACTGCCTAGATGAAATTATCATGCTCGGAGATTTCAATGCCAGAGTTGGAAATGACCATTCTAGATGGGGTGGAGTTATCGGAAGATATGGAGAAGACACTCTTAATGACGGGAGCCGCGGTAGCATAGTGCTTAGTGCACTGGCTTAGTCGCTCAGTGGTCTATGTTCGATCCCCAGATGAGGTGGGATTTTTTTAGGCCGCAAACGGCTCCTGGGTCGACCCAGCCCCAACTGGGTACCAGAGCAACTTCTGGGAAGGTTAAGGCGGCCGGCGTGATGCTGACTACATCACCCCTAGTGTGCCTATGGTCAAGAAAATATGGGCCTAACACCATATTCCCAATATGCCTCAATGGGCGTGTAACGGGATCCTTACCTTTATCTTTTTACTCTTAATGACAATGGAAAGCGACTCCTTAGATTTTGCACAGAGCAGAATCTGATCATTACAAACACAAAGTTCCCCCATAAGCGCATACATGTATACACTAGGTGTGAACCAACAAAGAATGAGAAGCCAGTGATCGACTACGCCATAGTTAGGAAGAACTCATTCAAGTATGTCAGGGATGCTAGAGTGTGGAGGGGGCCAGAGATTGGAAATGACCACTGCTTGTTAACAATTAAAAGAACAACTGATAGAGCTACTCGGCCTAGGAACTGCCTAACATCACGCAAGAAGCTAAGTAAACGAACAGGAGAAACGAGCATTAAGACATACAAGCTAAGAGAGCCAGAAATTAAGACCAGATACCAGGGGCTTATTGCTGCAGCGGTGAGCAACACAGAAGAACGACCTGACGACCTGGAAACCCTCTGGCAGAAATTCAAGGACATCATAAAGACAGCTGCTGCAGAAACATGTGGTGAAGTTCGACTTGGGAACAAGAGAAAGAGGACACCTTGGTGGACAGATGAGGTTAAAGAGAAAATAAGAGAGAGGAAAAAGGCATGGAAACAATACTTAGGAGCTAAAAGCACAGCAGGAAAAACACAGAAATATAGAGAATATATGATAATCAGAACAGAAGCAAAGAACAAGGTGCTAGCAGCAAAACAGAAGTCCTGGGAAAAATTTGGAGAAAAGCTAGAAAACGATGCGCAAGAAAACCAGAAATTGTTCTATAAGACCCTAAAGAATATGAGGAAGGAAAAACAGTGCCCTCTTAAATTTATAAAGGACAAGCAAGGCAAATTGCTTACTGCCCCAAAAGAAGTAATGGAAAGATGGAAAGAATATTTTTCAAAACTCCTGGATGGTGAGCAAGGTCAAACATCAGAAATGATAACCACTGGCACAGAAGAGGAAACCAATGGTGACGAAGATGACATAAAGTTGGAAGAACTGAAGGCAGCACTGGAGAAAATCAAGATGGGCAAAGCTGCAGGACATGATGGCATGACACCAGAAATGGTTAAGTACATGGGAGCAGCAGGCGACCTATTACTCCTAATGGTCCTACGGGCAGCTCTAAAACAAAAACCATGGTGAAAGAAGAAAGAAGACATTAGATTAAACTGTGAGAATAGGTCCTGGAGCAGGTCGACCACTTTAAATATCTTGGAGCTGTCATAGACCGGAAGGGAGGCATCAAAGAAGAGTTGGCTACCCGAAGAGCAGCAGCTGGGAGACTTTTTCAAGCCATAAATCGAGGATTCCTCAGCAAAAGAGAAGTTGGTAAGAAGATGAAGTTGGCTGTATACCGCTCCACCTATGTCCCAGTCTTGACATATGGATGCGAGTCATTGGCAATGACAATGTTGAGTGCGCATCATGGGGCATAGCGATTGTGTAAAGGTAGATTTGGAGAGATCGCTCTGCACCAAGATGTGCCTCACTAAAACACAAAATAACTATGATCATTTACTATAACTACACACGTTACGAAGCATGACGTAGGGTACATAGTGACATTATTCAGAGTGTCAGCTTGTGTGGCGTGGTCCACTTATCTAAGTGTAGAGAATTCTACTTACAAAGTGTGTCTAAGTTATAGATTTCGAAGCAGAAATCAAGTGTGATTTTAATTCATTATGGGACAAACCCATCTTATCAGGATGTGTGAAATTCAGGGTAAGAATTAGGCTTGATTAGCCAAAAGAGATGTTTGAAGATATGTCAAGGTTATCATAACCGTCATGCAGAGACATGAATATTAAAGAAAAATTATAATCGCCGAAAGGAAATGTGCAAGAAGGCACCAAGTTGTAATTAACATGGATATAAAAAGGAAGATAATAAGTCAAGAGGACTTCGCAAGAATATAATATATGGACGAAAATTATGAATATGCTATGGAAGCACGAAGAGATTAGTCTTGATAGAAGAAGAATTGTACCGATGTATGGACTCATTTATAAACAGTGTATTGCAGGAGAGAATCGATATTTTAAATGAAGATGTCAAACTTTATTAGAGCAATGTGTAGCTCATGCAATTATCTATGTTAAATAAAAGTGAAAGTCGTTTGAAAACAGAAGTCTTCCAGAAATGATTAAAAGTTGGGATTAAGAGTTTGAACATATTAACAGTTAACAGTTTCTGACAGTTGGTTTAGTAAATACGAATATGAATATAAACCAGAACGATTATCCATAAAAGTTATGGCCAGAGTTTTTGGTGGCAATATCTATAATAAGGAAAACCCTAGACAACATTCAGACAACGGAAGAATTGTCCTTAACAGATGAACCCGAACGAATTCATGGGGGCTTCTTGTCCGGTAGCCACCACAACAAATCTATATTCAAGCCACTATATTCAAGACTGCCAAAGAATTTAGCAATTCAAATACACAAGTTATTGAGGAGATTGAATCAAGAATATTATTGCTAATGAATATTCAATTTTAAACGGTTATCGAGACTTCAAGGACAAGGTGTAACCTTGTAACAGTAAGCAAGTATCAAGGTGCGGGACAATCAAATTGATACTGGAACATGGAATCAGCAACTATTATCAACGAAGAAAAGGTCCAGAATTTAACATTTTGTTGAAACTAGAGTACTTTGACCGTCAAATGTTTAACCGGCAACACGAAGCAGAGTGACGTCATATGCAAATATTTTCAACCGTCGACATCAAACAATCCAGAAGTGAACTCATGATTCTACTCAAAATAAGTCTTTACCATCATCAATCTACAATCAATACGTCAAGGATATATCTACGAAGTATCAGGAATTTATGAAACCAGCTTCGCAAGTAAATTATACATGCCAGGATCTAGGTGAGATCGTTCCTTGGTTGTTCAAACAGTCCAAGGCAATGTTTAAGAAGGAGATTTCTTGAGTCACTGCAGATAAGTTTTTGTATTCAATGTCGAGGTGTTTGTCTGTTCATTTAAAACACCCTTGCATCACCCTTTCTTTGCTGATCGCAATCTTTTATTATTACATTATGTGTCTATATATTTATCATACTTATATGTATTTCGGGAGGATGGAAAAAGGGCTTAATATTTCTGTAACTTCTTCGGAAGATCCAGAAATGTTAACGAATCTGTAGGGTTTTATTTAATGTATTGTCAAAGAAATCCAGTGATTACACTGAGGAGTATCAGTCTTTGATAATTCATTGAATATATTTAATAATTGTTTAGTTGTTCCGTTTAAGTATCACGTCCATTTTTTTAACATCCTTATTTATGTAAATAGGTCATTGTTTATACGTCTGTCAACTCTCTCCATCTTGTCTAATTGTTGCATTTAAATACGACTTTCTGTTTTCGTACGTTAATTTTCTGTCTTGTTTGATTTATTAATATTTTTATACATATTTCCTTTCTTTTATTATTTATGTACTTGTTATACTTAGTTTCTTTTTATTCGTTGTGGAACGTACTGTGATTTGATTACAATCATCATCATCATCTTTGGCTTTAACCTGTGCCATTCATCTTCATTAACCCTTCACATTGCTCTTTACATTAAGTTATTTGACATTGTATTTAAACAGATATTGTTATTGCTATTGGGGATTAAATAATACTGCATAAAACAGATAAATGTACCTACAAACATGTCATCCTCAGAGGATTTTAGACAGGAAGGTATAAGAAGAGGCTTAGCAGGGGGTGAACTCAATGATTATGAAAAACATATAGCCTACATGGAAAGGATAGCAGAACGTGAACTAATGGCACAAGAAAGGGAATTTAAAAAATCGAGAGCTGGCTCAGAAGGATAAAGATCGTGAACATGAAATAGCCTTAGAGAAATTAAGAAATGAAGCGAAAATGGAGGCAATGGAGAAAGAGCATAAAATGAAAATGGAAGCTGCTGCTCTGGAACGAGAAGCAATGGAGAAAGAAGAGAAAATAAAAATGGAGGCAATGGAGAAAGAGCATAAAATGAAAATGGAAGCTGCTGCTCTGGAACGAGAAGCAATGGAGAAAGAAGAGAAAATAAAAATGGAGGAAATGGAGAAAGAACAGAAAAAGAAAGTAGAGGCAATGGACAAAGAAATTGAAATAGCAAAGATCCAAGCTCAGTCTTCTGGCGAACACTCTAGATCATACAATGATCATTCTTCTTGGCTACCAAAATTTAAATTACCTCATTTTATCGAGACTCGTGACTGCATCGATAGTTTTTTGGAAAAATTTGAGATTAAAGCCAATGATATGAAAATACCAAAGGATCGCTGGAGCAATTTGTTGTCAGATCATTTAACTGGAAATTCCATGAGGTGTTTCATGCAATTAGATCAACAAAGTCGATTGGACTTTGATATTGTGAAACAGGCTCTTTTAAGAAAATTTCTACTTACTGAAGATGGATTTATAGAAAAATTTCATAAAATATTACCTGATAAGAAGGCTGATTTCGGAGAATTCATCTCCTCTATTAAGTTATACCTTAATCGTTGGATTGAGTTAGCTGATATTCCTAAAACGTATGAGGGTATAATTGACTTGGTGTTAAGAGACAAAGTTCTCTCGGCAAGTAGTGCCGACCTTAAGGCTTTTTTGCAGGAAAGACGTCTAAAGACCATTGATGAATGTGAGAAACTCGGTCGACAGTATGTCGTTGCCCATCCAGACAGAGATATCAAGAAATCTACGCCTGATGATTCTGTGCCAGTTTGTGCTGCCTATCATGACCATGGAGACTACCATCAGCGGTCTAAGAGTACAGATG
The DNA here is from genome assembly GCA_024509875.1 of Oreohelix idahoensis. NCBI lineage: Eukaryota > Metazoa > Mollusca > Gastropoda > Stylommatophora > Oreohelicidae > Oreohelix > Oreohelix idahoensis. The sequence continues at coordinate 29,965 of JAMPIV010018492.1, forward strand.
GTAGAAATAGGTTTGATTTCGGATCCTCCAATAGAGGAAGGTACAACTTTCCTAGAAGGCATTCACCTTCACCATATAGGAGAAATAGGTTTCGTAATTTCTCCAACAGGGGTCGTGGATATCACAATGGCAGATGGGGTGATGATATATATTACAAGGGGTACAGATAATCTTCCAGTGAGAGACCACAATGGAATGGTCGATTTAATAATTACCATAATAATCAAAATATAGGTGAGGTACAAAATTACAAAAAGTGTGGTAACCAAAATAATATACGACATGCCAGCAGACAACAACGACATGCAAATGTATCTGCGGAGAAAAATGATGATACTCCTGTTACTGACCATGCGAATGCCTGTGTCATAAAAGCGAATAATAGTGATGAATGTACAGAATGTAAAACTTTGTATGTACCAGGTTCTCAAACGAGATTGTTTTGCGGTCTTACATTGCCTGCAATGGTATCATGTGAGAACATAGGCCGTCTCACTATCAATAAAGGATTCTTATATAACAGGCCCATAACTGTACTTCGTGACACTGGATCAACCACTGTGGGGATTAGAGAATCGCTCATTGATAAATCTGCCTTAACCGGTGGTTCAGTAAAATGTGTTACGTTTGGTGGAAATATTGAATGGTTCCCACTAGCAAAGGTAGAAATAGACACACCCTTTTATACTGGTCTAGTAACAACATGTGTATTAAAAATCCGGTCACAGATTTAATTACTGGAAATATCCCAGGAATAAAAGAATGTTCTCCTGTTGAGATTGAAGAATGGGTTAAATTTCACCCACTCGTGGCAAATGCTGTAGTCACTAGGGCTCAACAGGTAGCCGATTCAAAAGCTGATTCAACATCAGTAAATACTGAAGATGCATCTTTACGACATGCACATAACATTACTCCAGAGTTGTTTGTAACAAAACAACAGGAAGACGAATCTTTGACACATTTGTTTGGCTTAGCTCAATCTGGAGAGGTCATACCTACAAAACAATCAACGTCTTGTTTTAAATTTAAAAATTCTATTTTGACTAGATTTAATAAAGGGACAAATGAGTACACACTATTTCAGCGGCAGAAGCATTGTTCCTAATATTTTCAAGGATAGGTTTACCTGAAATAATCTTATCTGACAGGGGCACTCAATTTATGTGCCCAAGGTGATGAAACAGATAACATGAAAATATGCTGGACATTAAAAGAAATTAACATTTGCTTTTACAAGTCCATCTTATCTGACAGGGGACCAATTTGCTCCAAATGGAGTTTGCGAGCGCTACAAATGGAATGGGTCTCTGAAAAGAATGTTAGGAAAGGTTACGGAGTCTAATCCTCGTGATTGGCATAAGCTGTTACCAGCAGTACTATTCGCTTAATGAGAAGTCCCACACGAAAGTACAGGGTTCTCGCCCTTTGAGCTCGTCTATGGGGCTAATCCGAGAGGTCCTGTACACATATTAAAAGATTTATTACTTGGCTCCACTATAAACGAAGAAACTCGCAGTAGTTACGAGTTTGTCATTGATCTCAGACAGCGTCTGTCAGATGCTTGTAAGGTTGCAGTGCAATCAATTCAAAATGCCACACAGAAATCGAGGTTGCTTCACAACCAATCTCGAAAGATAAGAAAATTTTCACCCGGTGATGAGGTTCTTTTACTACTTCCTACTAAGGAAAATAAACTATTAATTTCTTGGCAGGGGCCATACACAGTAAATAAGAAAATAAATGATGTTGATTATGCGATTAATAATCAAAGGCAAATGCAAAACATATCACATCAATATGTTAAAGGCTTATACTCAACGTCCTCCTGAATTACAGAACATTTGGAACACTGTTACTGATCAAACTGTTTCTTCATCTTTTGCTGTGGTCCATGAAGAGGACACTATTTCATCTATTCCCTTGAGGTTTACATTACCTTCTCTCAAATCGGTCGAATCTTGGAAAAATGTTTCCATTTCTCAGTCTCTTCATCATTCTTTACAAGAACAAGTTAAAGACATTCTTGTTTCTTTTGATGATGTATTAACTGAATTACCTGGTCGCACTGACTTGATTACACATAACATTGTCATTACAGACCACAAACCAATAAAATTACGACCATATCCAATTCCTCTTCACTATAAAGATCACGTAGATAAAGAGATTAAGGAAATGCTCGACATGGGTAAAATTGCCCCATCTTCTTCACCATATGCTTTCCCCATGGTCTTGGTTAAGAAACCAGATACATCGTTAAGAATTTGTATAGACTTTAGAAAATTAAATAGTATAACCATTACCGACGTTGAACCTATGCCAATCTTAGAAGATCTTTTGCCTCAGCTATCGCAGGCAACATATTTTAGCAAATTGGACCTATCAAAGGGATACTGGCAAATCCCGTTATCAGAGGAATCAAAGCCATTAACAGCTTTTACGACGCCACTTGGATCGTTTCAGTGGAACTTCATGTGCATTGGTCTGGTCAATGCACCTGCGACATTTGTACACATGATGCGCCTCTTATTAGGCAACAGACAGGACATCATCACCTACATTGATGATATTTGTTTATTCCACTCATCATGGAACGAACATGTTCAGGGCTTACGCTCTTTATTACATCTTTTACGATCACACGGTCTGACAGTGCGTCCGTCTAAAGTTCAAATCGGTTTCAGGGAAATATCGTTTCTAGGACATCGTATTAGTCAAAATAAGTTATGTCCAGATGAAAAAACAGTTAAACGCATCTTAGATATTAAAATTCCCTCAACGAAGAAGGAAGTGAGAAGTTTATTAGGTTTGATCAATTATTATCATAAATTCATACCTAACTTTGCTTCCCTATCTGCACCATTGTCTGCCTTGACGTGCAAGGGTGCACCATTAAAAGTACAATGGTCAGACAATGCAAATCGTTCATTGAATATAATAAAATCTGCATTCTCAAAGCATCCTATTTTAACGATTCCTGATGCTGGTAAAATTTTCTTTCTCAAAACAGACGCTTCGGGCACGGGCTTAGGTGGCTGTTTGATGCAACGTTGGGACGACAGGCTTCACCCAAGTGTTTATATCAGCAGGAAGCTTCTTCCAGCAGAAAAACGTTACGCAGCTGGTGAGCGTGAATTGCTCGCCATCGTATGGTCTATTTCAAAGCTGTCCAAGTATCTTCTGGGTTGCAAGTTTATACTCCAGACAGATCATATGCCATTGACAGCACTTAAAACCAAGACGTACAACAACCCAAGACTACACCGCTGGTTCCTTTTATTACAAGAATTCCACTTTGATATCAAACCAATTCGTGGATCCGACAATTGGCTAGCAGATCTGCTGTCCCGGTGGTCTGAGGACAATAGCTGATATTATACAGAAAATAATCGTGAATACATGACGTCTCCTTCGCAGTTATTCACGAGAATCGAGAAAAGAAAATATGTACAGATTGACATATTAGTATAAATACTAAACTCGTATAGCTGTTTCCTTTTACTGGTTACGCTACGGCAGTGAACATTACAAGAGTGGATTGACGAGTGAATTGCCCAGAGTTTCCACAATCAAATAATTGTGATAGACAAAAATCTTAACATTATACTATTGACATGTACGATACTATACAACATATACAGTGGTTCCGGTGCATCCACAGTAATGACATACAGACTCACTCGCATATAAACTATGAGATATGATACACAGTAAAGTCTACTTTGTAAAATTGAGGAAAACTTTGGAACTTTACAGGCAATAAGTAGTGTATTTAGTTTCACCATATAACATTTATTGTCGTTTTGTTTGAACTTTTAATCGGTTTTAATCAAAATTAATCAGTTTTAATCGAAATTAATCGGTATTAATCGAAATTAATCGGTATTGATCAGTGGTTACTTAATAACTTATCCAGCGTTCACCCGAGGTAAACGCTCGCGGGACGAGGGGGTAATGTTGAGTGCGCATCATGGGGCATAGCGATTGTGTAAAGGTAGATTTGGAGAGATCGCTCTGCACCAAGATGTGCCTCACTAAAACACAAAATAACTATGATCATTTACTATAACTACACACGTTACGAAGCATGACGTAGGGTACATAGTGACATTATTCAGAGTGTCAGCTTGTGTGGCGTGGTCCACTTATCTAAGTGTAGAGAATTCTACTTACAAAGTGTGTCTAAGTTATAGATTTCGAAGCAGAAATCAAGTGTGATTTTAATTCATTATGGGACAAACCCACCTTATCAGGATGTGTGAAATTCAGAGTAAGAATTAGGCTTGATTAGCCAAAAGAGATGTTTGAAGATATGTCAAGGTTTTCATAACCGTCATGCAGAGACATGAATATTAAAGAAAAATTATAATCGCCGACTGAAAAGGAAATGTGCAAGAAGGCACCAAGTTGTAATTAATATGGATATAAAAAGGAAGATAATATGTCAAGAGGACTTCGCAAGAATATAATATATGGATGAAAATTATGAATATGCTATGGAAGCACGAAGAGATTAGTCTTGATAGAAGAAGAATTGTACCGATGTATGGACTCATTTATAAACAGTGAATTGCAGGAGAGAATCGATATTTTAAATGAAGATGTCAAACTTTATTAGAGCAATGTGTAGCTCATGCAATTATCTATGTTAAATAAAAGTGAAAGTCGTTTGAAAACAGAAGTCTTCCAGAAATGATTAAAAGTTGGGATTAAGAGTTTGAACATATTAACAGTTAACAGTTTCTGACAGTTGGTTTAGTAAATACGAATATGAATATAAACCAGAACGATTATCCATAAAAGTTATGGCCAGAGTTTTTGGTGGCAATATCTATAATAAGGAAAACCCTAGACAACATTCAGACAACGGAAGAATTGTCCTTAACAGACTACAACCCACAAAAGCCAGATCCAAACCTCAGAAATGAGGTATCTGAGGAAGGTGGTTGAAGTAACAAGAAGAGACATGGTCCGCAACCAGACGATACGCCAAGACCTAAAAACCCAACCCCTGCAGACCCAAGTAGAACAGTCCCAACTGAGATGGTTTGGCCATGTCTGCAGAATGGGAGAAGATCGGCTAACACGACAAGCATTGGAAACTAAGAGCCAGGGATCCAGACCTCCAGGACGACCCAAAGTCCGTTGGGAGGACAACATTAGACAATATTTGAAGGACCGAGGACTAGAATGGAACCAAGCCAGGATGAAGACAGCCGATAGAATAGTATGGTGCTCTCTCTTACAAACCTCTACACCTCACGGTAGAAGAGGAACGAATAAGTAAGTAAGTATAAGTTAAACAAGGGTTGGAAATTGGTGGATACTGTTCTACTGGTCGATCATAAGGGATGATTTGGTACATCTCTAGTTGACGGAGGGGGGAAAAGGAACGAATTTTTAAGCAATGAACATTTTGAACTAGCCCTCTTTATTGAACTAGAGTTCCCATGTTGGCTTTCATTAATGCGTTACTGGTATTTTTTTCCGTGGTCTCTGTGAAAACACAAGCGCTATCTGACCGCAATTCACTCTATTCGTGAACTACGTAAGATAGAACGACCATCGTTTCTTTGAAGTGAAGGTAACATTCAGCAAAATATCATTTAGTTTGAATTTTCCATCGCTCTGTTGATGGACTTGAAGAAAGAGAATTGTTCGGCAGGGTAAAAGCCGCAGTGTTTTAAGGAGTCTTAATGTTTTACCTGAAGGTTATAATCTTCTCTTCTTCTTTGGTCCTAGGCTGCCAACTGAAAAAGCAATCAGTGACTATATCGCCTGGTGACGTCCTTGACGTCCTTGTAGAGTAGCAACAAACTATCTCCACTTTGCTCGGTTGGCAGCCATCCTTGTGTGGAGCGCCAACTCTGGTTCATACTTTGTATCTCTGCCTTTGTGTGGTGCGCCAACTCTGGTTCATACTTTGTATCTCTGCATGCACATTGTTGGGGCCCATTGCGCTGCCTTAGGTTTACAATAAATACAGACGACAGTTCCCAGATTAGGGCATGAAGTGGCAGAGTGGTTAGAGCATCTGACTTTGCTCTTGAATAGGGAAGGCAATGCGAGGAAAGAAACTGGTATTTTTTTAAATTTTAAATGAGCAAAGCACATCTGGTCGTCACCAGTATGACCCCTAGACAAACTCTATTCAAGTTGACCTCTGGCAGTGTACGAAGAAGAAGAAAAATAAAAAAAAATATAGCAGTTTTGCCTCGCTTTCGGAAAGCGAGCTCGTTCAACTCAGACAGAAGGTCCGACGGTTATATTAGGGTGCATGTCCAAATATAAAAGACCATGTGGTCTTGTGACTAGAAGTAATCAAGGAACTGGTCACGCGGCCTCATAAAGTTGAGACCTGGTATAGGGAACTCTCTAACACTTCATTACGGCAGCATCTGGGACAACTTTTATTTTTATTTTATTTTGTTGTTTTTACTTCCCAAATGATTTAAACCTGATTGACCTTCATCTCTCTCCTACCAATATAAAACCGTAATATTTTTCTCACAGAAAGCAGTAGTTATATTCAGCAACCAATAAAGATAGGCTTTAAAGACTCAGAACGAAGATGGATACAACATATCTTCAGGAAGCTTGGAAGAAGAACAACCAGTAGGTAATACAACTGACTAGAACCTACAGAATAAGGGAAGAGTGGGAAGCAATGGAACCTGAATAAGAACTGTAAAAGATGAAGAGGAGCGTGGAAAGAGGAGAAAACCTAGAGAAGAATTGAAAAAAAAAGTAAGAGTAAACTGGAAAGAGAAGAGAACCTAGAGAAGAAGTGAAAAAAAAAAGTAAGAGTAAAGTGGGAAGAGAAGAAAACCTAGAGAAGAAGTGAAAAAAAAAAGTAAGAGTAAACTGGGAAGAGAAGAAAACCTAGAGAAGAAGTGAAAAAAAAAAGTAAGAGTAAAGTGGGAAGAGAAGAGAACATAGAGAAGAAGTGAAAAAAAAGTAAGAGTAACGTGGGAAGAGAAGAGAACCTAGAGAAAAATTGTAAAAGAGGAAGGCAAAACTACTGGGATCTCATGAGCAGAAATGAAGAACATGGCTCAAATAGCAACAACCCCAGTCCAAAGCTCCACGGATATGCAAAGAATTAACGATGAGGAGGAACAACTTCTATAGCGCCTTCGGTTTATTTTCTTTCTGCTTCTTTCTATGGCTTTGAGTAAAATATCAGTAGTGTTGAAAAGAATTTAAATAAAAAAACAACAAAGACGTGCACACACGCAAGCACACATACAAACACAATGATGGAGCATCTATTAAAAATACACACACTCACACACTAAAATGTGAACTTTGCAAAAATGCATGCCCTAAAGACATTCCATTATTTGTGCCTAGCCAACATCAGACGCCATTGAATCGGCATTTGAATACACATTGCCAGTGTCAATTGAAATATAAACAAAAAATTAATACGGCAGTGTTGAAAACATAAGTAAGCAAGCAGTGGTGCACTCAGAGAGAAGCTTCCGGGTTTTACCTCACATCCCCCTTCCCAACAACTTTTTCCTTTTATGTACTGAGTGGTACACACTCAGATATTTAGCCCATGGCTGGCTCTTAGGCGGTACAATCGGTGACTTGGGCAAAGCGCCGAATTTAAAAAAAAAAAAATGAAATCGTTACATGTTTAACAGAACAAAGAAATAACGCATTCAACTTTTTTCTGTAATTCAACATGAAGATAGAAACAACAAAATACACAATGAAATTTAAAAGAAAAACACCAATAAATTAATTTTATTTCTTGTAAAATGCTACCGCAAACATCGATTTCGGAACTTACCGTGTGATCTAACCACATAGCATAAAAATGCGCCACTGCACTAGGGTCGCCATCATAAGCCCTCGCATCACTTTGAAATATTCCTAGGGCCGGCTCTGATTTAACCCCCGAATAGGCATCTCCCACTGGAATATCCAAAAAATATCTTTACTACGTCACTGGTCTTTAGATATATTTCGAGGAAGTGGATATTATGTATCATTAAATAAAAATGAACGTGTTTAGATTCATTTTGCCTTTCTTTTCTCTGTTGCATTCGGTTTGCCCTTGACAAAGACCTTGTGATTGTAACCTAGGCTGTTTTCTTTCTCCTGTATCCCATTACGACTTACACAAGCTTATTTGTTCATCTTACCCTAGAAGGCAGGGGCGGTGATGGGGAGTTGGGGGAGGGGGGCTGAATAACAAGTATGTTTTCGCTGACTGCAGCGCGAATGTTAACTATGATAGGAAACTCTTTACAGAGCGATACAACAGGAAGCAATCTGATCATCAGAAGGAGTCCCCCCGTCCGACAAGTGTTTCGGCCCGATATACTCCTTTACACTCTAAGGGGAGCGGGCCCACTTGAGTCATGACTCCCAAGCGTCTCAGCCTCCTGTTGTCTTGTATCGAAAATGAGCCCCTTTCACTTATGGTAGCAACTTTAATCCACAACTCCGCCAGCCGTGGAGGCAATTGTGAAAGTAACAAAGAGAAGACACATTATTCCGTTCGTTCCGTCGCACACACTGAGACACCACCGTGAAGCCGACGCCACTGCGCGTTCGCCACTGAAATTCTGACACTGACACCTCTATAATATACACCGCCTGTCGCCTCTCAGCCACAGCCCTTTCACTAGTACACCAAAAACTCAGCGTATTGTGGACTTAGAAAAATTCCTGGTGTTTTCTGTATCGCAGCGTTTATTGTCACGATTTCCATTGCCCATTGCGGTTGTTCAACAGCCAGCCTGATGCCTTTTCGGCAGTTTCACTAAGCCTCTTCAGTGCCCTTGTTCTCGACTGTCCCCTTGGCCCCAACAGTTTCAATAGATCATACACTGATGCAGCCACAAGCCCTCTTGCGCCCACTTCAACAGCCATGACCCTTGCAGTGAACCCATCGTGTCTCAGATCCGCGGCCAGATCACTATACTTGGCCGCTTTGAACAAATGTTGCTCGTCTAATCTGGATTCAAATGGCACGGTCAGTTCAATCAGTATGACCTGAAGCGTTGCTGAAGAATGAAGCACTATATCCGGCCGTCTCCGCGATTTTCTGATACTCTCTGGATATGCCCCTCGTCCAGGTAGGTCTACCGCCATCTCCAAGTCGTTTGCACAGTCAAGAAGAGATGGTAAACTGCTACCAGGTTTACTCGGTTTGGGGTGTGCTGACTTTCCTGCCCTCAGAAAGTATGTATTTGCGGTGCTCGGCCTGGGTTTGCTATTCGCCTTCATCCTTGCCAGATCTATTGTCGCAGCAAGCTCATTTAGCACTTTGTTATGGCGCCAAATGTATCGCCCTTGCCCTAATGACACCTTACACGCTGAGAGTACGTGTTCGAGTGTCTGCCTCCCCTGGCACAGGGGGCACTGCTCATCATCCGACTTTCCCCATTTCACAAGGTTGGTGGCCGACGGCAACAGGTCATACATTGATCTAACAACGAAGCTGAGCCTAAGAGGTGCCATATGCCATATATCATTCCATGTCAAGGACCTCTGCAGGGCTCCTTCCCATGTAGTCCATTGGCCTTGTTGGACCTGCTGCACTGCTTTTTGCAACCTCTTATCATTCTCAGCTCCTCGTATCTCCTGAACTACCATGTCTCTGCGCTCCCTGCTTGATGCCTTGGACCACCAGCGGATGTCTCCATGACCAAATCCCCGTCTATTCGTTTGTGTGTATCCGATTACCTCCCTCAGTTTGAGTGACTCTTGGGCAGCATCAACAGCTTCTCCACTCTCCACTTCCTTCCCGTTTTCAGTGTGGGCTGAATGGACTTAACCACGTCATCAGCTGACTCGCGTCGCATCATTGCAAGCCTTGCCTTTCCAACTTTGTACTCTTCAACAACTGACTTGAAAGGAAGCAGAAGTTTTGACTTTTTGCAGTACAGTGCTACATCTGACAGACCTGGTGGTACCCCTAGCCACTTTCTCATGAACTTGTTGACCTTCTGCTCTATAGCTTCCACTGTACTTGTGCTTATTTCATATATAAGCAGTGGCCACAGCAACTTCGGTATCAACATGAACTGGAGGCACCACAGTTTGAACTTTCCCAGGAGTCTACTTTGGTCTATGATCTGTAGCCCTCTGTCTGCCATTTCTATTGTCTGTTGCACGGCCTTCGAGTCTTTTAATGAGCCTGAAATTAACTGATATTTAAGGAAATGTCTCATTACTCTACCTCGCTGTAGAGCCAGTTGCACCAAGTTGCAAGGTAAGTACAAACTGCAGTGACTAAGTGTAGTTAGCCAAGATGCAAACCTTGCGGTACCTACACTGGCGCGACTCACTAAAATCGCCGTTTTTTCCCCACCCTAACCTAGCTCTAAGAAAACTATGCCTCTGCAGTTGTAGCTACCGGCTAATTTAGAATCGCAATGCAACGGAGATGTAAGCAGTAGTGATGAAACGAAGAAGCTGGCGATGGGTAACACGCTGAAAAAAACTTGTTGATAGCATTACAAGGTGGTTCTTGTTCCTGAGTTCCCAAGGTAATAGAGGAAGGGGAGGCCGAACAAACACGCGCAGAAGACAACTGGAGACACAAATGATAGGAATGAAGAAGACTTGAAAAGACCTTGAGTAGATGGCACAGGAGGAATTTTATTGAGGTCCTATGCTCCTTTGAAAGCTGGAGGTTAATGATGATGATGAAAATCATGTAATATATATAAAATAAAAAGTTAGGGACTTAAGACGCGTCAAAAGTGGAATGCAGTCAGCGACCCATAGCTGACTGCTTGCGTCAGGGTCAGCGAACCAGAGCTGACCAAGACCCTACTCCACCTCCAAGTGGTGGTCCTGGAAACAGGCTGCATCACTGCAGTCTGGCTGAGAGAGTAGGGATTGAAGTGGGAAGGCAAACCCGGTCCTAAAATATGCCGTGCCGAAGTCGGATGTGTCGGGCCGAAAGGCGCAGATATCGCAGCCTTGCTGTAAACGGCGACACAACGCAACCAACGTCCTTTTCAGGACGAACGCATAAGAAGAAGATAGAAAAACCAGAGTTATTATGCAGAGACAATGAACAATTAAACAGCATTAATTAAAAAAAATTGCATCACCTTATTAAAACAAGAACAAAAACTACACAGCCCTGTACATGTAGCGTGTATGATCAACCCGTCATTGATTTTATGTACGACGTAATTCAACAGCCACCTCAATCGCTGGATCTGGCATTGATTGGCTCTGAGTAATTTCAATTGCTGCAGGTAATCAAACATTCGGTTGCATCGGAAGTGCATATTTTGTCATGACCTTTACGCATGCGCTTTCTGCGGATCAAGTACAGTTACAAATTATAACCCTAGTCTCCGATTGTTTAAAATCTGTACCGCAATCAGTCTGTTTTTGTTTGATCAGCTTTAGACAAAATCTTTTAGTACTGTATATGACCATAGCATTAGCTACTTGTTGTTACATTAGGGTTTGAGAGAGTTGGTTGAGAATCGTGCTGATTATATATATGATACGCCGTGAGTGTTCAACAACATTTACGTCAAACTTGGATAAAGTTAATAACGATCTTCGTGGCTGGGTCCACGGACGAGTACATTTAATTACGAATCCTCACAATACATTCAGGTAATCATATGGTTGTACATACATAATTCAGTCTCCTGCAGTCAATAATGCATCGTCGCATGTCAAGCCTATATACTCGCAATGCCGGCAAGCGGACTCATTGGTGTAGTGATAACTGACAGCTGGCGATGGAAATATATAATAATTCTCCCAGTACTTCTTTCTTCAATAAACTGCTCATCAAAATTAGGATGCTCAAATACTGCATCAGTAGAATTAAAGTGGCGACCTTCGTTTCAATAATAAGCCACGCAGGAAGACTGCACAATTCAATAACGTTGGGAGCAGTAATAATCCACGTCTTGCTTAGACGGATTCAAACGACGAAAGGCCAAGAAGGACCGTTTGCATGCGTTAGTGCAGCACCTCATTACGTCATTTTTTCCTAGTGACGTCAACACATAATCGCGTTAAATGACCATATCTTATAGTGTTAAATACATCATGTTGACTTCAGATAAAAATGTTAGCACGTAAATTTAAACTGGTAACAAATCTAAATGAGGCCAACATGTAATATATATAAATATACCTTAACACTTGTACATAATGTCATTTGATTTTAATCTTTCTTCTTTCTTTCGGTCTTTCTTTTTGTCTGTCTGTCTTCTTTCTTCCTTTCTTTTTCTTCTACTATCATTTTTTCTTTCTTTTGTCTTATTCCTCATTTATTCTGTTTTTCTTCTTCTCTTTCTGCGCTCTACTCCCTTTTTCTTCTTCCTTTTCTTATTGATCTTTCGTTCTATTTCTGACTTTTGCTTCTGTCATTTAAAAAAAAAATTATTTTAATGATGAAAAATATCCTGTTCAACCTCTAATGAGTTATAATTAGGATATATAGTGTTTTCAATTGCAAATAAGATAAATAACTGCCGATATGGGAAAGTGGCATCACATCTGTCAAATCATTGTAAATAGGGCAAATCATAATTACCTATTTTGTTTGTATGTTATTAAAAAAAATCCAAACAAACAAAAACGAGACAGAACAAAACAAAACACCAAACAAAAGTAATATTCACGGGGAAGGGTATAAAGGCCTTTTATTTCTAGTTAGATATTTAATTGACTTTCACTTGTCATAAGTCATATGTATTGTAAGAACATCATCAGACCTTCACCTTTCCAATTACTATATATTAACTTTTGTTCTTGTTAAATGATGTTTGACTAAATTATACAGTTCCCTAGGTCTGTATATTCTTAACACATCTTCAATATTTATAGGTAAATTTGATTCCTGCTAATAATCTAATCTTGGGATTCTCATTTGTTCATACCTCTTACATTTTAACAAGAAATGTTCTATATTATTGTTTTGAAGACATCCTGCACAGTAAGGTTCTTCTATTCTGAAATAGCCTTTTCCCAGCTGTAGTCTGAGAAGTTTCTTGATACTGGGAATTTTCAATTCCCTAGATATTGACATTTTCTTGTTGGAGCCTTGGACATCTTATATACATGTCTTCCGGAACCGTGCTGGTGTAATGGTTACAACGTTGCGCTGGCGATCATGTGTTCAAGGTTCAAGCCCGGGCGTCAGCATTTGAAGCAGTGTCAACGATCGGGATTTTGACTGAATAACCTGAACGGCTCCTGAGATAAACCCTCTGTGGATGGGTTGGAAGGAAAGTCCACAGGCTCCCCAGCCTCGCAATGACATGTCATTGGGCCGAAGGGCTGAAAGCCCAAGTGTCGCTGGTTAAGGGAAAAAAAAAAAAAACGTGTCTTCCTTTCAGATTTTTATCTCACTTTGCTTTCCATTCGTCTGTTATTATTTCTTTAATTAAGCTCTTAATCTCTGATTTACTCATCACTACATTTATTAGATTTTTATCAGATCTACCTTTCTTGGCTTCTTTATCTGCCTTTTCATTTCCATCTATGCCAGCATGTGAAGGTATCCGAGCTATTAAGATTGAACATCCTCGGTAATATAAGTATGTAGTAGCCAGAAATATCTCCCCTGGTATATCAGGTCTACTGCATTCCCGTAAGTTTCTTAGTGCTTCAATTGTTGAAAGAGAGTCAGTTAAAATGGTTAGTTTCTTGGGATGGTTATTAGAGAATATTTCTAGTGCTTTTAGTATTGCCACCATCTCTGCAGTGAAAATGGATGTATATTCCGTGACACTATACTCTTTTGCAATTTTCCATATTGGAATATATATTCCTATCCCCAATTTGCCATCCTCTCCCTAGGATCCATCTATGTACATAGTAATGCTGTCCTGTGATATTTGTTGTTGTAGCGTGAGGTTTTTATTGGCTCTAGGATCAGTATAGTACTTACAATACAGAAATAGAATTTCTGCAGGAAAATAGTGAAGTCGCAGTGTATGAGAGAACTACTGGTATCACAAATTAGTTACGGCTGTGAATGATCTGATCTCGAAAAATTAGTAGAAAGGAGACAGTCATAAAATGCCACCCCGCTGTGTAAACTAACTGTGATATTAAAACAAGGAAACAGATTTCACTTAACAATCGCTCAAATACAATTTCCTTAAAAATTTAATGCCACCCCGCTGGGTAAACTAACTGTGATATTAAAACAAGGAAACAGATTACACTTAACAATTATAAACTTGACAAGTTGTTCAAATACAATTTCCTTATTTATTAAGTATATACACTATCTACTCTTGTGCTGAAAGGTGGATGTTGGAAGATGAAATGTAATGGATTTGTAAGTTTACATATGATTTACATATATATATATATATATATATATATATATATATATATATATATATATATATATATATATATATATATATATATATATATATATATATATTACAAGTCTTCCAATTATAGGAACAAAATTAAAGATATCAGCTGTGCTGTTAATTAATTATAGAAAATTTATCAGCTGTGCTGTTAATCTTGTCTCTCACTAAGCTAAATCACTTTTTCTTCATTGACAGTTAAATGCTCACAATTGCCGACGGAAATGGTACTAATGTGTACTCACCTCTTAGAGCAGTTCTGTCCTTCCTAATTTGTTGCACACAACACCCGCGGATGATCGTTCCTTTAGCCCACCCAAGACTGAGGGGGACTAAGGATGTAGCTCCGGTACAATCACTGCTCCTGCGAAGTTCCAGGCAGCTGGATTGACTCGAACATACGACCTCAGGTTGGATGACACGAATAAACCTGTAAACAAGGCAAAAATAGGGGCTAATTTCTGTCATCAAGCCCACCTATTTCTAGTGTATATGAGATGAGCGTGTTTGATGACAGAAATTAACCCCTATTTTTGCCTTGTTCCAGGCAGCTGGATTGACTCGAACATACGACCTCAGGTTGGATGACACGAATAAACCTGTAACAAGGCAAAAATAGGGGCTAATTTCTGTCATCAAGCCCACCTATTTCTAGTGTATATGAGATGAGCGTGTCTCAGGTGTCTGCATGTAGGATGAATGACAACATGGCTCAGTATGATTTAGCAATAGCGAGACAAGACAGGTGTCTACTTGCAAAACGTTCTTTCTAATAATTCAATACATGAATACATCCAATAATTTGTACACCGTATGATACAACCGTTTCCTTCCACCTATAATATACCAGGCCATGTCTGATAAGTGCTATATTGGCTGGTAAAATACATCCTAACAATACTGTTGTAGTTATGTGAGTCCTAACAAGGACTGTTAGGTTATATTTCGGGTTGGTTTTCTTCTTCAACAATCATACCCAATCATTATACATGATACTATAACATACAATCATTATTGTCATAAAAAGTTTGAATCTGTATGACACCACGCTCAAATTCCCCGCTAAAAACTTAGCTATAATATTTGAATCAAAAACTAACTACAGTATTTGAAGCAGTCTAAGAACCCAGTCAAATTTACTGCCAAAAATGTATCTAGTGTATTTGAATTTGTCTAGGAACCAAGTCAAAATCTACCGCCCACCAAAATTATCTAAGAGCATAGTCCAAATCAAATTTAACAACCAATCATAATGCTTCTTTTTTTTTTTTGGTAAGGATAAAGAAACCTTTTAACTTGGTAACAATGCCTATTTTGTGTTTTTGACCGAACGAATATATTTTATTTCTTAACAACTAAAGATAATTAAACATAAGGAAATGTCTCAAATTATAGCGCTGATATTGCTTAACACATAAGCATAAATATTCACGCATGATAAAATTTTATTGTTGTAGAAAAATCTATTTTAGTGATATTTTCATATCAGGGTAATGCAAAATTTAATTACTTAAAAATTACCCAGATTGAAATGCAAAGAAATAACAAAAGGAAAACCATATAGAACGATAGAGAACAATTGGCCGTTTGATTATCACTTTTGATAATTAAAATCGGTTCGCTAATAACCATAATATATAATATTTAAAATTAGTCAGATTATACAACCACGCTCAGAACCGCATAAGGCACAAGTCTCAAAAATTAACTTTTTGACTTTTCCTCTGATTGGCTGGTTGTAGCGCTATGAATAGCCCGGAGACCTAGGCAGATTGCCACACTTTTTAAACACAGCAGTACCAAGCAGGTTTGAATCTAGAGCTCAGTTTATGCAAGTCTTTTGCCGTTCTGACCTGGCGGCATATATGAGTTCCTTATATAGCCTGTCAGCTTGTGTATTGTTTGCCTGATGGTAAGAAAGATATGTAAATAATATTAATTACATGACTTGTGTTTTCTGGAGTGTGTGTTCGGAGATGTGTAGAAAGTGAAACCCACAGTACATGCGCTGCCATATTGGCCTAGTTGTAAAAGTGTGTAGTTTAAAAATACGACAGGCCAGAAAGTGGAAACAGTTCCGATATTTGCTAATTATGGCAAAATTGAGCATTGTAAGTCTGCTAGTGTGTTCGATTGCATATTTTCTTCTGGGGTTACACATTGATCATGTAAGTAAGATAGCATTACAGGAATTGTTGACATGAAGAAATCAAGTTGTCCCTTATGATTATGTACTTAACCCAATCATCGTATGGAGGACAATAATCCTTTGTTCCAGGTTCTGTCTCAAAATTACCACAAAAGCTGCACTCACACTTGAGGGATTCTGGTGGTGACAAGAGCTCTGCAGATATTTAGAGCCAGTGCCAGATCTTATTATTCAGGAGCTGCAAGTTGTGTAGTCCTGACGCATGTGTTGAAGATCAGCAACTTATAGACAGATAAGTGGTGTATAAGGACCACTGGATAGCACATTCAAGGAATCACCACAGTTATAAAAACTTTCACACTAAAAGTCCCTCGAATGATTATATCAAGGACAGCTTAGTATATAAGTGACTATAAAAAGTTCCATAGACTGAATAGAACAAGAAGAAGAACAGAAAGTGCATTGAGTTTATTCTTTGGAACATTATTCCTAAGGAAAAAGATTTTCCAGTTTATTTATTTTAATTTGTAGATATTCTCTCATTTCTTTTGAATATTCCTGCCCAAAACATATTATGGGGCAGGACAATTAAATTGTAAATAACTTTCATCCAGACTTACTTGATATTTTTATAGAAAAGTTGAAGTTCTGTTTTGAAAAATTATTATTAATTAACAATATATTATCTTATTAACATTACCTCTAGACACTAGTCAAACTAAACATTAATCAATAATCTTGGTGGGTTCTTGGGAGGTAGCAGTTAGGGACTCAGAGTACATCATCATCGTCTCTGAGAACTTACATAGCTTGACCCCACTTTGATATCTATACACCCTTGCTCTTTTCAGAGAAGGGGGTATTACTTATAAGACCAGTCTCTTATCTGGCACTATCCTGGTATCCTCTGATACACCTATTTGTCCAGGATATCTCTACTTTTAATAAGATCTAAACCTCTCGCTACAATTATACATGATACATTCATAGTAAAACAAAATATATTAAATATATACAGGTGTAGGTAGTATAAATGACACACAAAAAATACAATCATTATATATCTGATGTAGGCCTTTTCTCCTACAAGTTTATAGCAAGTGTACCTACCCTCTAAGATTAATACAAGCCAGATTTGGACTCGACTTTAGTGAAGCAAGAGTGCCCGGTCACGCAGATAAGCAATAAATCAATCTTGACAGCTTTCTCTTCCCCCAGTCGATGTAGCTGGCCTTCGTGTTTGTGTGTGTTTTTTTTATAAATAAAATGCGCCCGTTTATATAGGTAGACGCAGGGAATCTGCCAGTGCGTAAGGAACTCTTTTGATTGGTTCTCGACGATTTGGTACATTTTTTATTGCCGACGATTTCGTACTTTCCATGACCCATTTCCGAAAAACAGGGCTTATGCCTAATTTTATTCTGTCTGCCGGGACCCAAAGATGCAGCAATAGTGAATGCAGTCAGCGACCCATAGCTTGACTGCTTGCATCAGGATCAGCGAACCAGAGCTGGTCAAGACCGTACTCCACCTCCACGTGGTGGTCCTGGAAACAGTCTGCGGCAGTGCAGTCTGGCTGAGCGAGTACGGATCGCAGAGGGAAGGCAAACCCGGTCCCAAAAAATGCCGTGCTGAAGTCGGATGTGTCGACCGAAAGGTGCAGATATCACAGCTACGGCGTAAACAGACACAACGCAACCACCGTCCTTTTCAGGGCGAACGAGGAAGAAGAAGAAGAATTCTGTTTGCCGCCATCTTGCGGGAAAAGATGGTGTATACTTCGTGTAATTTAATCTGTCTCAGTCTGTTGAACGTGGATTGGCTGTGCCTATGTGTTAACAAAGAAGTGGGTTTACACACACGTTTCACGACAGTTGTACATATTTTTTGGCTGTGTTTTTAATATTTTCTATATTATTTGCTTTCTTAATTAAGTATTTCTGCAAGGTGGTAGTCCGTGTCTGGTTTCTTGATCTCTCAGGTTGGAAATACTGGCTTGTATTCACAACTGTTATTAATTGATGTAATTAAAGTATCCAGATGGACAATTTCCTCTATATACTTCCACCCTGTGGGGTATCTATTGGTATTCATTGGATTAACCTGAGTTGTTAGTTGACATTTGGTAAAAGCTGTATGTGCTGGGTGAGATTTATCTAACATAACTTCGTTCATGTAATTTAGTTTTAATTCCTTTCTCCGTAATTCTAAGTATAGAATTCCTAAAGCCACCTCTAGAGCCCCCATTAATGTTGATCTGATTGCACCTGCTATTGTACATAAAGCTTGATACTGAATTCTGTTTAATTTAATCCAGTCGCTGTCTGCAGCAGAGTCATATATTATACTTCCATAATCTATTTTCCCTCTAATAATAAAGTTATAAAAAGTGAGCATTGTCTTAGTGCTTGCAGCCTATCCATTAACTTTCAAATATCTTAATAAGTTAGTCAATACTCTGCAAGACTCCACTAGTTTATCTATGTGTTTATTCTAGTTTAGCTGTTGGTCCAATGTCATACCTAGATATCGAGTGGTTTGTACTGTATTAATGCTTAGCCCTTGGATATATTATGTCTATACTTTTATTTTTTAACAACCCTGCCTTTAATGAAGATCCTTCCCATTGTTTTACTTGAATTCAGCTGAAATCCCAATTTTATCACCCATTTACATACTTTATTTATTTGCTTTTGTAGATCCTTATATTCATTCATTCATAACCCTCCACTCCCAAAGGAGCATAGGCCTTCAACAAACACATGCCAAGTCCTCCTGTCCCGTGCCATCATCTCAAGTTCTTTCCATGTTTTCCTTATCATTTTCACCTCTGTTTCCAACTCTCTTCTCCATGTACTTCTTGGTCTTCCTCTGCCTCTCTTGCCCTGGGGGTTCCAGAACAAGGACTGCCTTGTAATGCTATCAACAGGTTTCCTCAGTGTGTGTCCTATCCATCGCCATCGTCTTCTTCTCATCTCTTGTTCCACTGGCACTTGTCTAGTTCTTGTCATCAGTTCCACGTTGGTAACCTTATATAATTTTGGCATATTTTTCCCAGTTCTCTATATAGCAACATCATCTGCAAATTGTGGCAATTTATTTTTCATATAATTAAATTCTTCACCTAAATCATTTGCCTTTATTATAAAAATTGAAGGAGATATTACTGATCTTCGGGGTATTGCATTTTGTTGTTCCTACGGTTCTGATCTCTCCTTGTTTTTGTTTCTGTCTACTTTCAAAGAATGACAAATTATTTTAATTTTATCTGGCAAATCTTAAGTCTTCACCCATACCCGTGCAATAAATTTCTCATCAGAGCACCTGTAATCTACCAAAATGTGTTATAGTCGTAACATATATCATGACCAGTAGACGGTAAAATGAAGTCACTGAAATTATATTTCATTGATTCATTCAGTTTTCGTTCCATTCAGTCTTTCTGTGTGCATGTTCCAAGTTTGAAACATACTTATCATAAGAAGACGACACTATTGGTAAGCACTGGAGGTAAACACACCAACTGAACAAACCAAGGGTACACATCTATATTTCAGCAAGTTAAGCACTAGTTCTTCCCAGGGCTACCAGCAAACTAGAGATAACTATTGTAGAAATATAAACAACACACCTGCAAAACAAGGAAGAACAATAAATTGAAGTAATACTAAGAATAGGCGCACGGCGTGACGACTCCTGATAGTCAAGCTAGTGGTCCTTTTCGGGACATCAATACTAGCCAGAACAGCCTAGTCTAGCGTTCAAAATTCAAATATTATATCCTAATTATAACCGACAATGCTCAACTGGGTGTCAAGTAGACGGGATATCGAATCTCTTAAAAACATATATTTTAAAAAATACTTCACCGGAAATAAAACATTGACTGCAGCTTAAATTAGGTCTTAAAGTTTTGTTTCCCCCTGATCTAGATAATCATCGAGCCGTGTGGGTTCTGGTAAAAGGTATATTAAACGTGACTATAATCAGGGGCAGAAAGAAATTGCGAAATCTGATCCCAGTGTTAAGCTTGTGTCCCGGATAATTTGAGACGGCGATAAAAATTTAACTTCAGTAATCTTGAAACAAACGACTAACTTAACTCTTGCTTTCCGCCTTCCAAACTGACAGATATAATCAAGTCACCTTGTGCTGTGTTCTTACACAATGTTAACTTTATTCCGCCATGGACAAAAATTATCATCTCTGGTTTTAGATTTGTAAAAAATCTCTCTCTCTCTCGCCCTCTCTCTCTCTTTTTCTTTCCCCCCCCCCCCCCCCCCCCCCCCCCCATGCATAGAGTCATATCTGGAGTTATTCGTATATGTCCACTGTAGCAAAGTTAGATTTTGCTGGGGAGGTTATGATGGTATCCTAAAAGGATGAAATCCGTGTATGTATTAACCGTGTGAGGTCAAGCACATGTAGGCCCCTGACTCTATAAATGATGATGATGAATTATGTGCAGGGAACCTAACGCTACCTCCCTAGATCTCACACGGTCACTATTTTGGCTCTAGTGTCTGGTATATGATGTACCTAGTGTCTAGGGGAGAAATGAAATGATGGTACACAACACAAAAACACGTTAAGTTTCTATGAGGAAGTGAATAAAAACCTGTGGTTAAGTTTTTCTTCAAATTTGATAATTTTTTTGTACAATTTATTTTGCCTGTCCAGTCATATCTTTGGACAGGTCTTTGAAAATGAGGACAAGATAGTTTACAGAAAAGATCAACTAAAATTGTGTGGACAATCTGCCCAAATAACTACAAAGTTAATATATGTCTTTCCTGTTGGAATGTTCACAGCTTACACTTTATTCATCTAATCGGGAGAGTCACTGTGTATGAGGGGCTGTATTATCATCATACCCCATCAACTTCCTGAGTATGATTTGAAATACCAGTGTTTATTTAAAACGAAACTGTCAGATATACCCAGGTCCTTAACATATCACCTGGGGTTTCTTGTTGAATGATAAGATAGTGTGTAGTTGCAGAAATATCGATATCACATAACACGCCCAAGCTCCTGCTGTTATCTCTTGACAGCATACATGAATTGTCGGAGACTTCTTGGCGTTATCGTCACTCCTCAGGTTTCCTGTTACCAGCTGGCAACAGGAAATAAAACCTCTGCAACAAAAGGACACCCTGGCCTTTTATATCTGATCACTTTTGATATTATTTATTTCCCTACTGTGATATGGGGTCAGCCTCGCGTGCATTTCAGGTGCATTCGCCCCTAGTTTTTCATGACTCCCACCTTGCTGTGACCACACCTCAGGTCCCTATGGCAGATACGCCACTGTACATTTACATAGTTTTCCTCAATTATATAATGTGGGGTAACCACATTTCTTTTTATATATTTTTCTCTTCTTTTTCTTTTTAAATATAAATGCTTCAGGCATGTTGAACAGTGTTCATGGAACACGGAGGCTTACTAATATATTCTAATACAATAATATTCAAACATAATCATGACAACATACATCAGTTAGATACATTTCAATGTGAGGACTCAACAATGTCTGCTCCCGGCACGTCCTTCACTTTTTCCCAATAGCAGTATCTAACTTTGGCAATGGGGTTAAACATATGAAATTCATAAAGCATTCTTACCACAAAATTCAAGAAATATAAACAAATGACGCTGACTTGCAAAGAAGTCGCCTCAGTTTCTTCGGCTCCGTCCAGACTGTGAAATACTTATTTAGTTATTTAATTTTAAATTTATCACAGCTGTTCTCAGCGTGTCTGAATGAAAAATTTAGTTCAACTGGCAATGAATAATGAAAGCTTCTTGCTAATATTTACTAGCACTGGCCAATCGAAAGCTTGCGACTACCAGAATTCAAATGCAGTTTTTTGAAAAAAAACAAAAATTATTCCAAACAAACTCTGCGTCTGGTAGTCTACTGGCCAGTCTGCTTTAGTTATGCCCAATACAAAAAGATGTTTCGTTTTGGATTACATTTTTCCTACCGCTCCCCTTTCCCTATTATACTCTTTTTACCCAAGCGAATTTGAATTTTATTAATGCCTCTCTTCTAAGCTCGCGTCCACACTACCGTTATAAAAAACAAGCAGGAACGACAGTCTGTCTGGTCGAGCGTCCGTAGACATTTTGTATTTTTCTCAATAACTTGGCTAATACTGGGACTATCATATTATTTAAAACAGATTCTTGCTCAGTGAACTCTAAGCTATACTACCATATGATTTTTATGGTCAGATTCATATTGGTTTAGATTTTCAATTTTTGTCATAGTCGATCGTCAAATAAATATTTTACACAAGACCGCCATCTTTCCCTCTCTTTCATCTCGCCAGCATGTATTTTTCAAATAACTACTTGTTTTAGTGACGTCAGAAATACTACCGCGAGAAGAAAAAAATTGTCTGCGTGTTTTGCCTCTGTTGGCTTTGTCGCAGCGTGTATATATGCATGGCAGAATGTGTCAAGCGAAGCGGAGTGTTGGCGTGGCGGGTTAAGAATTGGCGTTAATAATTTGTACTGTATCGTGTAACACTACCAAAAAATGTAAGGATTACTACTAAATTTTGCGTTAAAGTTGACAGAATACGTTAATTCAGATAGCAGTTTGGCGGCATACTTCCGCAAAATCGTTAATTATAAGTCTTGGTTGCAGTGTGTATGCAGCAGATCTGGCAAAATGTTAAATATTGGTAGTACGTTTTCGAAACCGAAACTAAAACGCGTGTTACATTTTTACCGTGGGATCGTTCTATAGGCTTTAGCACTGCACAAAATTCAGCGCTATGCTGGCGTGTGAGAGGATCACCGTCAGACACAATAGAGCGGGTTTATTTATTATCATTTTATGACTAAACTCTTACTGAAATGAGCGATTATTCTCGCAGATTTTACTACAACCACCAGCAAAGCCCAATGCTATAGTATACAGATGTGGAAGTGAATCTGTGACTGTGAGGCTAGTTACACCCTCACTAACTCTTGAAAACGTCCACACACTTTCATGGATTCCCCCTGTGGTGAAACATGTTGAGAACCCATCATTGCACACTTGGCATGGATGAGTCACTTAAGCCCCAGATGTAACACTGCCTTTTATCTGGTTGGCTGCATGCAGGTGGATCTCACTACGGTTACATGATAGGCAGGGTCAGCTGAGAAGTGGCTCTGTGTAAAACGTGACAATTCCTTGGGACAGCACAGTATTTTAGCTCTGCATATTTGAAGAGCTCTCTTGGTTGGCGGGCAATGCACAGCATGCCACGCTCTTCTTCCTTCTAGCTTGGGACCAGATGTGATGATCCTTTAAATGCAGGTCACGCTGGAGAAACTGGAGCTCATGACTTCAACTCAACATGAAATGGCAGAAATGCCACAGGAACCTAGCTCTACAGTGCAGATAGTACCAACGAGTCTTCACCTTGGCTCTGGCTGCAAAAGAGCAAGAAGCTCAGCAGCCCTTCTTAAACAGCAACTCTTTCTCTCTTTCTCTCTCTCTCTCTCTCTCTCTCTCTCTCTCTCTCTCTCTCTCTCTCTCTCTCTCTGTCTGTCTGTCTGTCTGTCTGTCTCTCTCTCTCTCTCTCTCTCTCTCTCTCTCTCTCTCTCTCTCTCTCTCTCTCTCTCTCTCTCTCTCTCTCTCTCTGTAATTATGTTTAGGACATTGACAATACGCCTGGTTATTCAACTGTCCACAAAGAGGAAGAAAGACTGCTGCCATGAACAGTGCCTAACAATAAGTTGTAAATGAGTTTTTATAATGGGAGTTATCGGGTGTGGGGAAAAAAAAACAACAGAAAACAGGATGTGTCAACTTAACCCTTCTCTTAATATGAATTATCATTAGTAAAACAAATCATCAAAAAAAAAAAAAGAGAGGGATAAACAGTGATATCAAACGAAGAATAAAAAGGCAAGAGGAACTTTCTCTGCATTGGGAACGTGTTGAAATGAAATAAAATCAATTCAAAAAGACAAATAAATAAATAAATAAAATGTGAATCTTCGACTCGTATGTCAAGGCAGTCCAGCTGTAAGTCCTTGAAGCCATGCCGAACAACAAAAACGACAACCAAGACGATACAGACTTTCATAAATGGGTGCTTGCACAGGGCCGGCCTTAGTCGTTGCGGGGCCAGATTTGGACTATTATTCTCTTTTTTTTCCCTTCAGATTAGGTATCAAGAGCATATGCTATTTCACTGAATTAAAAATAAAACGGTCTGTGCTCCTTGGGGAGCTCAAGGGTCATGATAAAGACGATACTATTTAACATTGTAAAGACTATATTATAACCTGACCTGTAAGGGTAACAATGAACATTTCTCATCTTCTCACGGGTCATCTTAAAGACGATACTATTTAACATTGTAAAGACTGTATTATAACCTGACCTGTAAGGGTAACAATGAACATTTCTCATCTTCTCACGGGTCATCATAAAGACGGTACTATTTAACATTGTAAAGACTGTATTATAACCTGACCTGTAAGGGTAAAAATGAACATTTCTCATCTTCTCACGGGTCATCTTAAAGACGAAACTATTTAACATTGTAAAGACTGTATTATAACCTGACCTGTAAGGGTAACAATGAACATTTCTCATCTTCTCACAGGTCATCGTAAAAACGGTACTATTTAACATTGTAAAGACTGTATTATAATCTGACCTGTAAAGGTAACAATGAACATTTCTCATCTTCTCACGGGTCATCATAAAGACGGTACTATTTAACATTGTAAAGACTGTATTATAATCTGACCTGTAAAGGTAACAATGAACATTTCTCATCTTCTCACGGGTCATCTTAAAGACGATACTATTTAACATTGTAAAGACTGTATTATAACCTGACCTGTAAGGGTAACAATGAACATTTCTCATCTTCTCACGGGTCATCATAAAGACGGTACTATTTAACATTGTAAAGACTGTATTATAACCTGACCTGTAAGGGTAACAATGAACATTTCTCATCGTCTCACGGGTCATCATAAAGACGGTAGTATTTAACATTGTAAAGACTGTATTATAATCTGACCTGTAAAGGTAACAATGAACATTTCTCATCTTCTCACGGGTAATCTTAAAGACGATACTATTTAACATTGTAAAGACTGTATTATAACCTGACCTGTAAGGGTAACAATGAACATTTCTCATCTTCTCACGGGTCTTCCTTGCTCTACAGTAAAGGTCCACTAATGCAAAAACCTAGAGTAAAAAGATTTTTTAAAAGGTAGAAACCTTCTTCTTTGATCCATAACCGTCAACCGCCAAAGCAGTCAGTGGCCATCACGCCTGGTGGCGTCTTGTAGGGCAGCAACAAATTGATTCCACTTTGCTCGGTCGGCGGCCATCCTTCGTACAGTGCCCCAACTCTGGTTCATTCTTTGCATCTCGGTTTCCACAGTTCTCCACCAAGTTGTTTTTGGTCGGCCTCTCTTTCGCTTTCCCTCGGAGGTCCATAGCATAGCTGTTCTTGTGATGGTTTCAGGGTCCCTTCTAAGGACGTGGCCAACCCAACTCCGGCGTCTGCCAGCTATGATGGTGTGCATGTCCTCCTGGTTACCCCGATTAAGTAGTTCTTGTTTGCTGATGGTGTTTGGCCAAAAGATTCGGAGAATTTTCCTTAGGCAGATTGTGTGGAAGGAGGACAGTTTCGACATTTCCTTCTCTGTTACTCTCCAGCATTCCGCACCATAGAGAAGCACAGAAAGTACACAGCTCTCATACAGTCTTAATTTGGTGTTTGTGCTGTACTGGGAAGACTTCCAAATGTTGTTGAGACTAGCAAAGGCTGTTCTCGCTTTATTCATTCTGTTGTTAATGTCCTTGCTTGTTCCGCCGTCAGGTGTTACTATGCATCCTAGGTAAGTAATTGTGTCTGTCTGTTCTAACTTCTGGCTCCTTACTGTTATTGGCTCAGGATTGCCCACATTTAGTGTCACGACCTGTCTTCTTCAAATTGATGTTCAGGCCAACCTGCTGGCCATACTTATTCAGTCTATCGGTTTTTTCTTGAATGTGTTTATGTGAATGCGCGAGTAGTGCAATGTAATCTGCATATTCCAGGTCTTCCAGTGTAGAAAACGTTGTCCATCTAATTCCTCTTGGACTGCCCTTTGTTGTCTGGCGCATCACCCAATCTATGGCTGTCAAAAATAATGTTGTTGATAAGGGGCATGCCTGTCGTACTCCTGTTTTCACGTCGAAAGTTACATTACTCAATCCAACACTGCATGTAAAGTTAGAATAGAGGCTTTTTATGCTGGAAACTTCTTCTTCTTCTTCTTCGTTCGTCCTGAAAAGGACGTTGGTTGCGTTGTGTCCATTTACAACGAAGCTGCGATATTTGCACCTTTCGGCCGACACATCCGACTTCAGCACGGCATTTTTGGGACCGGGTTAGCCTTCCCTCTTCAATCCCTACTCACTCAGCCAGACTGCAGTGATGCAGCCTGTTTCCAGGACCACCACTTGGAGGTGGAGTAGGGTCTTGGTCAGCTCTGGTTCGCTGACCCTGACGCAAGCAGTCTAGCTATGGGTCGCTAACTGCATTTCTCACTGTTGACGCGTCTTAGGTCCCATGCTGGAAAAAATGCGGCCTGGAATTCCATAAGACCTCAGTATTTTCCATAGACTGTCCCTGTGTATGCTGTCGAAAGCCTTTTCAAAATAAACAAAGTTAATGTATAGCTGTCTCTGCCATTCTGAGCACTGCTCTATAATCTTATAACTTTCTCCTCTATCCGACTCTCAGCAGACCGCTCCTACCGTCTTTTCTTGTTAGACGTCTGTTCTCTGTATACCTCAATTCCCCACCCCGATGGTCTCCGAGCTCTTCGGTTTTTTCTTGACCAGCGCACGTGTCCCTCTATTCCCACTGACACTCTTCTCCGTCTTAATGAACTGGTCCTTCACCTGAATTCCTTTGAGTTCAATGGCCAGTTTTTTGACCAAATTAGTGGTGTTGCCATGGGAACGAAGATGGGTCCTAGCTATGCCTGCCTGTTCATGGGCCACTTGGAGCATCAGATATGGCAACAATACTCCGGTCCTTTCCCCAGGTTTTACCGCAGATATATCGATGATGGCATAGGTCTCACAGATATGTCCGAGACTGATTTATCCCGCTTCATCGACTTTGTCAACCACTTCCACCCCACCATCAAGTTCACCTCCCTCATCTCCACAGTATCTGTCAACTTTCTTGACATTACTATTACTATCACACCCTCCGGCCTCAATACCTTAGTATAGTACAAGCCGACAGATGCCTATAGCTACCTTCTGTATACCTCTTCTCCTCCTCGGGCTTGTCGTGACTCCCTTCCATTTTCACAACTTCTCCGCCTCCGTCGTTTGTGCCAAGACGATGATGACTTCCACTTCCGAGCCAATGAGATGTTGGATTTCTTCCGTAGCAGACTTTATCCCGAACATGTTCTCACCTCTGCCTTCCAACGTGTTCTCCCCCATCTCTCGTCAGGAGGCCCTCAAACCTCACTATAAATCCACTTCGGATAGAGTCAAATTAATCTTGACCTATCACCCTCACAGTACTGCAGTCAAACATATCCTTTTCCGCCACCTACCTATCCTTCAAGCAGAGTCTGTGACCCAAGAAGTATTCGGTGAAGCACCTTTGGTGGCATATAGACGCGACAAGAACCTGAAGGATCTTCTTGTTCACAGCCGTCTCCCAAAGGAGAATGCCACTCACTTTGGCACATTACCCTGTGGTCGGACACGATGCAACACGTGCAAGTATGTCATCTCAACCCACAAGGTGTCTTTTCCTGAGGCTACGTATACCATCACTAGTAGCTTCACATGTGAGTCGCGTAACGTCATTTATACGATCATATGTAAACGTTGCTGCAAAACCTATATTGGCCAAACAGGCAAACGACTTGGGGACAGGTTCAGCCAGCACTTGAATGACATCTCTCAGCACAAATCCACACCAGTTGCCATACACTTTAATGGCCCTGACCACCAGGGTCCCATCGACATCCAGGTCACGGCGATCAGATCCTGCTCCTCTGACACTGCTAGCCGAGAACAGCTTGAGAACCGTCTTATCCACCGCATGGGGTGTCTAAAACCAGCTGGGCTCAACACTCTACAAACCTTTGTCTGAGGTCACCCTTTCCTCTCCTGTTCTACTTTGACTCTATCCACTCTTATCCCATTTTTCTATTTTCTGCCGCCCTCTAATTATACGCATGAATATATAATAAACTGTTTTTAATATGTCTATATATTTTTTTTTTTTTTTTATTTATCTTCGACTCATTCTGTTCCCTTCTATTTCCAGTCCCCACTGATATTACGTTTGGGTAGTTTATTGCTTAGTTTCGTTTTTTAGTTTCTAAGTATGTTATTGTGTACATCCGGTGTGGCAGTCATTTCCTTTTCCTGGCACGCGCCCATAAGCGTTAGGACTTTGCCGCCTTCAGGGAAGTACCTATTTTAAAATTTTTATATTTTTTTAGGTTCTTATGTGTCCTATCTAATCTTCACTTTCTTTCCTTTCCCTGACGAAGGCCTTGTGGCCGTAACGTTGGCTATTTTCTCATTTTTTGTCCTCGTAAGACGAGTCACCTTTTTTCGATTTTTTTTTCACACCCATCCATTGTATTCCACGTCTTACCGCAGTTCCCCTCAACTTCCTCTATAATGTTCCTGAGGGTGAATATATGATCTGCATATCTTCTGTTCTTTCTAAAGTCCGCTTGTTCTTTCCTCAGTTTATGGTCAACTGCTTTTGAAATTCTCTGGATGATTATCCTGCCTAGTATTTTGCTGGAAACTGAGAGGAGAGTAATTCCTCTCCAGTTGTTGCAGCCTGCAAGGTCGCCTTTCTTGGACAATTTGACAATTATTCCTTTACTCCACTCTGTTGTAGTTGTCTCAGTTTCCCAGACTTGTGCAAATAGTGGTTCTAATAGTTCTGCTGCTAGTTCAGGGTCTGCATTGAATAACTCAGCATTTAGATTGTCGTGACTAGGCGCTTTTCCATTTTTAACCCTTTGATAGCTTTTCGTGCAATGTCTGTATTTACGTCTTAGACGTAAATAAGTAGAAACCTTAGCTCAAGATTACTCTTGACAAATATGTAAATGAGATTTTAAGCCCCTATGTTAGGGAGTCTGACAGGGATTTTTGAACGGTAAGTACAACAACTGGGCCTTCTAAGTTGATTGTAAACGTTATATTCCCTGCCCACTTTTATGAGAAATATATTATTTGACTCGCATTTAATGAACCCCCACCTGAAGATAATTCAGCAAAATATTAATTTAATAGCTCTGTTTTATATATAATTTTTAATGAGTCATACGGGTGCATACCTCAAATTCACGTAACCAAGTGATTAACGTCAACTGATGATTTATTTATGAAATATTTGATCAACTGGGTTAAATTGAATAAAATTGATTTGTCAGAAAAGTTTAATGGATTGTCTATCTTCCTCAGAAGATATTACTGTATGCTGGTTCTCAGTGAAGTCTTGGCTTTCTTCTCAAGTTAGGCGTTGGATGGCGTGGTAGCACTTTCGCTACTGTGCAGGAGTAACTTCCTAAATTGTCGCCTCTTTGAGTGTTCTCTAGGCCCGTCTCTCATGGATGGTGCTCAGCTTTGATTACTGGTAACTAGTACCAGAATCTGAGAGATAGAGAAAATCGTATCTCCCATAAGTTTCATGTCTTCTGATGTAAGCATCAGGTGACCTCCACTTTCCTCCACCTTTTCATCTTCCTCTGAATGTTTCTGATGTACCTGAGAATGAATTCACAGACCATCGAAACAGAGAAAAAAAGTGTTTAGGAGAGCGAAAGAAGACCAATGTATCTTTTACAGATATATTACATAACAAATTTACATAAATAAAGAAAATTATATATATATATAATATATATATATATATATATATATATATATATATATATATATATATATATATATATATATATATATATATATATATATATATATATATATATATATATATATATATATATATATATATATATATATATATATATATATATATATATATATATATATATATATATATATATATATATATATATACAAAACACGCACACAAATCATGATGTCATCCTCCCCGTTATGCTCCCTAAAAGCCTGGGCTATCTGTGCTAGTGATTCCTTGTGGAGCAACATGTGTCACGGATTGCTTCCCTGCTTTGCAGTAGTGGTCCAACAGTGGCCAAAACTCAAGAGTATCTAATATGGGACTTCGAAGGTGTATACCTTCGCACAATATTACTCTTGGCAGAGTGGTAGATAGAAGGATAATGACGCTTCTATCTCAAGGGC
Organism: Oreohelix idahoensis; assembly: GCA_024509875.1. NCBI lineage: Eukaryota > Metazoa > Mollusca > Gastropoda > Stylommatophora > Oreohelicidae > Oreohelix > Oreohelix idahoensis. The sequence continues at coordinate 60,812 of JAMPIV010018492.1, forward strand.
GTATTCATAAGATATTTCCGAAGTCAAGAACAATTCTGCATTGGCAGGGTAATTGTTAACTTTTTTATCGGTCCGCCGAGTTTTATGAAGAATTAAGCAATTATTAATTTCAACTCGTCAAGCTCCCACCCTTATTTACTCAGTGGAATTCTTATTATTAAGGTATAGCTCTGTTTAAAGTGTATTTAGTAAACTGACTGAGACAAACATGCAGTACATTTAAAATGATTAAATCGAAGTTAAATTTGTATAACTACAAATAACAAATTTAATAATCATTTAGGTTTAACAAGGTTTTAGGAAATTTGAATAATGATTTGTCAGAAAGTTCTCATCACTGTTGTGATGTGATGAAAGTTTGTAAAGGGGTTCACCTGGCAGCTTTAACGTTTAACTTGTCTGCCAATGGTAGGTTCTGCTCCCGCTGATGGTTTGGTTCTTGGTAGACTGATCACACTCGTCGCTGGTCAAGGTATTTAGGGCGCAGCACTGTTAAACTCTGTAGTTGTTAACTCATACTGGCTACTAGTTGTTGAATCACGCTTTATTTGTTAAATGACGTGAATGTCCACCAGTTGATAAATGTAGATGTTGGGACTGGTGTAGTAAAGTGTAACGATTGTCAACTCATTAAACCCAGCACAGTTTTGGTCATACAGGTCATCTTGTCCTGGAACGTGATGAGGCTCCGACAAGAATGTGAGTGTAGACAATGAGTGTGTATATGAATGTCAGAACGCGAATGGTAGAATGATTCGATAGAGTTGACAAGTTGGTAGTACATCACTCATACTCACACTGTTCGAATTCAAGAAGTACTGGAACTACGGTGGTCTTTTTATAACATTTAATGAGACGCACACTTGGACAGTACGTGTATGGTTACAGGAACAAATGTCGACATAGACAGCATAATGTTGATCACAGGAATATCATCTTAAGTTAGCATTCATGCTTGGCAAATATCATAATGGAGCATTCGTAAATAAGCATTCAGAGTTCCATCATGTAAATCATCTGGCTTTACTGACTGGGCACGTCAGACCATAACCAATATATAGGAAGGCTCCTAGACCTAACCTCGTCTAGCGAATATCCCTTCACGTAAAGTTCAATATATATATTTTCCATAAAGATATAGGAATCCCAGACATGGGTTCTCACATGTAGCAGTGATCTCTTGGTTCATCGAGCGATAGTACAGGCATCCCTTTTTCTCACTCGATAAATACAAAGTATATGAATTTCAACATGGCTGTGCTTCTCTCGTGAGCTTCACTCACTATTGGATACAGACCAAAATTGGTCATTCGTTAAATGTCCTCATTTCTTCATAGCTTCTCTCTCATAGAGGTAATTGAATAATATCATACAATCTAGTGCTGATACATAGGAATGTCATCTTCCTTTGAATAAATATTCTTTTCAAAAGTACCACTGTGCATCTGCTTATCGACAACGATGGCGAAGCCCAAGTTCATAATAAATTGTGGTTTTACCTTTCTATGCGAAATATAACTTTGCCATTCCTTGGCAAAAGAGAATAAACACTGGGGTAAAGTACATACAACATGTCTAAATGACTATCACTTTTCCCCATTTACTTATAGATCACTTTTTCGGCGATAGGCCGGCTACAACAAAATTCGACAGGATGACAGCCATGAATCACACCCCCTGCTAGCGATACTTCCGCTGCATAGCCTTTGACCTTTTCTAGCGACAACCAACATAGTTCGACTTAGAAATGTAAAGATATCCATATATAAGACAGACTCGTCCTACTCATACAAACACTACGTATAAATTCAGGCCATAGATATACTGAAGCAAGAACAATCTATTCCTACCCAGCCAAAGAATAAATCGCAGTAGGCCTAGATCGTCCGCGGAGTCCGATCGAAGATGACGGAACTACTTTCAAGGGAAGTAACTCAAAAATGACTTCTCCTTAAGCACTTAAAAAAGGAAATACTTTGTTTACAAAATATTTGCGAACATAATAAGTATATAAATGTATTATATTGCAAGATAGTAAAAATTGCCCTTTACAGTCTTACCACACCTCCCGGGAAAAAAAAAAAAAAATTTTTTTTTTTTAAATACATCTAGGAGCAACGTACAATAGGCTCACAACGCAAGAATACTGCGCAGATGAAAATATCAGGAATAACTATAATTCCTAATATGACCGGTGAGAATATATCTCAAAATCTGAGAGAAATTGTTTCTCTACGAATAAATGTTTCCAGGAAGGTGTGATGTACGTATAATACAATTCTGGTAATTATACAATGCATACCAAAAATTCACACTATAATCTTAAATTTATGATTTATGAAGAAACAATCATCAAAGAACAGCGGTGAATAAACATCAATAAACCGCTAAGTAGCGATACCATCATTCTATTATTAAATTACAAATGTGTATCTTAGTAAAGAAACAAAAAATAACTGTTGTAAAGTTATACATATTAAAAAAAAATCCAATATTTAACAGTTAAGTGGCATCATGTGGGCATCTGGACAGAATGTCCGCCATCACATTTTCTGAACCACGGATAGCTCGTACCGAGAAATGAAAAGGTTGAAGAGCGATTGCGTATCGAGTTGATCTCGAGCTCTTCAAGTTCTTACTTTGGATAGCCGTAAGAGCTTTTTGGTCAGTTTCCACTACGAAATGCGCGCCCAGAAGGAATCTTTGGAGTTTGAGAATTGACCAAACCATTGCCAATAATTCACGGTCTAAAACCGAGTAATTCCTTTCTGCAGCATTAAGTTTTCTGGATATATACATTACAGGATGCAGAGTTCCAGAGTACTCTTGCATTAGTGCCGCTCCAATCCCAGTGGATGAAGCGTCACTACGAAGAACAAATGTCTTATCTGTTGTAGGTAACACTAAAATAGGTGGTGATGAAAACATAGTTTTGATCTTCTCTAGTGAAGATTGGCATTCATGAGACCAGTGAACCATGTTAGGCGACCCTTTCTTTAATAGTGTAGAGAGAGGTGCCATGATAGAGGACAGATTCGGAATGAAACGTCCATAAAATTGTATGAGACCTAAAAGACTTCGCACTTGCTTTTTAGTCCTAGGGATAGAGATGTTAAGTATCTTAGTGATATTATGGTCTTCTGTCTTCAAGAAACCGTGACCTACTCGATGGCCTAAGAAAGCAATTTCGCTAAAGCCAATACAAGCTTTAGATGGTTTTGCTGTCAGGTTATACTCACGCAGAGTTGATAATAATTCAACTAACCCTGAATAGTGATCTTCCCAAGTATCGCTGAAAAGACAGATGTCGTCTAGATAAGCAATGACATCTGACCGATACGATAGGATTCGACGCATCATGCGTACAAATGTAGCTGGTGCGTTCATAAGGCCGAAAGGCATAAAATTCCATTGGAAAAGGCCTCTGGGAGTAGAGAAAGCGGTAAGAGGTTTGGCGCGTTCGGATAATGGAACTTGCCAATATCCTTTAGACAAATCAAGTTTAGTGAAAAAATGCGATTTAGAAAGACGAGTAAGTAGTTCTTCTAGTAAAGGCATAGGTTCAGCATCGAACTTCGTAACTTGATTCAATTTGCGATAGTCAACGCAAAGACGTATGTTATTGTCTTTTTTTCGAACAATAACCATCGGCGAAGAATATGCAGAAGTGGATGGTTCGATTATTTGTAAATCTATCATTTCATCCAACTCCTTTTCAACCTGTGTTTGGAAATGTATAGGGATAGGATAAGGTCTAACCCTAATTGGAGTATGTTCAGTTAGAACAATGTCATGCTCAATGACATGAGTTTGTCCAGGGATGTCAGTGAGGACATCCTGAAATGTTTGTAACATAGACGAAACTTGTCGCCGTTCTCCTAGAGACAAATCAGGAGAAACAGTAACGTCTTTCCATGATTCACTAGAATGAAGTGGGATCATTGGAAGCGGAAGATTAACATCCGAAAAACTTGTTTCCTCATCCTGTATTACAGACAGTGATGAGTAATGACCATGTTTGACATGAGAATCGTCCGTTGCCTGGAAAATAGGCTGTAGATAGTCAGGACGTTCATGGAACTCCGTAAGCATATTGATGTGGAAGGTTTTATGCTTCCCGTTAATATCGACGATGTAGTCAACATCTGAAATTTTCGATATTATATCGTACGGACCTTTCCAACTAATAAGGAGTCTATTTTCACGACAAGGTAGCAAAACAAATGCTTTGTCACCAGGACAAAGTTGTCGTAAAGTTCTCTTCTTATTAGCAAATTGTCTTGCCTTCTGCTTAGCAAATTCAGAAGAGGACGTTGCCAATTTGCATGCTTCGATAATCTTTTGTCTCAGCGCGATGACATACTCGTAAGAAGATTTTGTGTCATCGTCAATATTGTCAGCTGTTATAAGATCATGCAGCAAAGACATTGGGCCGCGCGGTCGCGCGCCAAAGACAAGTTCAAAGGGAGAAAACCCTGTATGTTCATTGGGGACCTCTCTGTACGCGAAGAGGGCCGCGGGTAAAACCCTATCCCAATCTTGAGGATGATCCTCAGTTATCTTCCCTAATAAGTTCTTAAGTGTTCTATTTAGTCGCTCGACCATCCCATTGGACATAGGATGATAGATGCTACTCAAAGATCTCTCTATCTGTAGAGTAGACATTACTTGAGACATGGTATCCGATATCAGTTGGGTGCCATGATCTGATAATATTTCTCCGGGGAATCCCAGCCGAGAAAATATAAGCCAAAGAGCATCTGCAATGTCAGCGGTAGTAATGCTCTTTAGAGGGATAGCCTCTGGCCAACGTGTGCACATGTCTACACACGTTAAGATAAACTGATGTCCTCTAGCAGATTTGATCTTGAATGGACCAATGATGTCTATCGCCATTTTCTGGAATGGACGAATAGGAATATCTGCAGCCTGAATAGGCGCAGCATGACGAGGACCTTTGGATTTGACTTCTTGACATACTTTACAGGATCGACAATAGATCCGTATGTCCTTGTTCACAAAAGGCCAAAAGAAAGCCGCAAGAACTCTTGACTTTGTACGGGAAAAACCCATGTGACCAGCACACTGAGAGTCGTGTGCATGTTGTAAGATCTTAACTCTCAAATTCTTGGGTACAAGAATCTGAGAATGACTTGACTTAGTGGAGTCTTGCACCATACGTACAAGTACGCCATTCTTCATTGTAATCCAAGATTTACAATTTGAATCTTTATTCGGATCACCTTTCGTTACAAGAGTGAAGAATTTCTTAAGAGTCGGATCTTCTTCTTGTTGTTTTATAAACGAGTCACGAGAAATTACCAAGGGATCATCTTGGTTATGCACTTCATTATCTTCAACAGATGAAGTTTCAGGCATATTGAGAGCTTGAGCTCTAGTGACTACCGCATTAGCAGATTGCATATTTTGATTTTCCCAAACGGAAATTTGCTCCGGAGTGCATTCTTTGACTCCGTGAATGCGACCGATGATAAGATCAGCGATCGGATTCGGCAAAAGACATGCGTGTACATCTCCTGTGAAGAAAGGAGTAGCAATCCTAATGATAGCGGTAGAGTATTTCTCTATGGTGCCGCCAAATGTTACGCATTTGACTACTTTGCCTGTAGAATGAGAAGGATCTATGAGTGACTGCCTAACCCCAATAGTTGTGCATCCAGAATCAAAAAGTACTGAGACTGGATTGTCATTTACTAAACCTTTGTGTAAGACAAGAGAACCTCTCCCATCATGCGCGATTGACGCAGGAAGAGCGGGAAGAGGATGCCCACAGCTTAAAGTAGACACTGTGGTTGGCTCAAATAATGTTTTGCATTGGGGGCACTGAGATGCTCTCCCAAAATCAAAAGCGGCACATGCCATATTATTAGAGTCATCATTATCTTTATTTTGTTTATAGGCTTCGTGGGACTCTTGCTGTGCAGAGTTCGCCTGGTAATGAGCTTTATGTTTTTTGAATTGAATTGTGCTCTACCTCTGTTATTATTGCCTCTGTACTTATCATTGTTTCCACTATTATAACCCCTACTCGGGTTTGAATCATAGCTCCTTTGGTTACTATCATCATATTCATTATAATGAGTATCTCGGTAATTATGATCCTGTTGTCTCCATGAAGGAAAACTTGGATAGTTTCTAGAATGACTTCCTTTGCGAAAGTTCCTGTAATTATGACCACCCCTGAATCGAGGGCTGTCAGCTCTTCTCCAGGTATTCGAAGAAGAACCCTGAAATGATTGGTTACCTTGGTTCTGATAACTGTAATAGTTACCTTTTTTATTAAACCTATTTTGAGGTCCTTGGAATTTGTGAGAGTGATTAGGGTTGTATGGTGTTGCAGAAGCAACTGGCATACCTTCTTTAACCTTACTGTTGCTAATAGCTACGTCCGGATGTGCAGTGACGTATTGGGTACAATACTGTTCCATTTCTTTTAGAGACTTAGGTTTACGCTCATGTAAGAATTCGAGGAAAGGTTTATTTATACTTGACATAATCTTGTCTCTGAGTATCAAGTCCATAAGGGCTTCATAAGTTTTTTCTGTTTTGGATAGCTCAATCCAACGATCAAATGTAAGACGTGTCCTTGCAATGAATTCTGAGAATTCTACACCTGCCTCAGGCACCATTGTCTTAAACAACTTCCGATAACCCTCTTCAGACAACTGATACTTCTTTAATAAGGCTGCCCTAATAACATCATAGTTATCTTTGTCAGCCTCTTCAACCAAACTTAAACTAGTCAGAGAATCACCTTTCAGATTTTCTGATAACTGGTTAGCATATTGTGATTTGTCCACATTATGGGCTCGACACGAGCGTTCAAATCTATTTAGCCAGAATGTTATGTCATCACTGGAAGGGTTGAACGCTGGTACCTTGACCTTGTAAGTAAAGGGTTTACCATTACCACCAGATGCTTGATTACCATCACTTATGTTTGTTAACTTTAACTTTTCTAACTCAAATGCTAAAAGTTCTTTTTGGTGTTCATGTTCTCTTATTGCTTTTTTCTCTTGAGCTTCAGCTTGTAATTTTCTCTCTTCTGCAGCAGCTTCATCCTTTCTTTTCTCTTTTTCCATTTCCATCTGGAATCTTTTTTCATCAGTCTGTATCTGCAATTTCTTTTGTTCATCCTCTCTTTGTAATTTTTTTTTTCCTCAGCTGCTAATTTTTTTCTCCTCAATCAATGCTTTTCTTTCTTCAGCAGCAGCAGCAAGTTTTCTCTCTTCTGCAGCTAATGCTTTGTCATATTGAGCAACTGCCCATTCTTCTAATTGCTGACCAGTCTTATCAAGAGCCCTGCCTTGTGTGATAAAATAATCTAATGTAGACATCTTGTCTAATAAGATCAGTAATTTGCAAAAGTAAATAAATTCACTTTCTTAGTCTTAATCAAAGACCTTGTATGATAACTTTTTAACCTGTGGAAAATAGTACTTAACTATCCCAATCACTGTGGGAAACAAGCCTTACAAAGGTCTTGTATAAATCCTTATATAATAACAGCTATAAGTTGCTGGTTCACTCTATAATATAAGTGCAGTGCACCAGAAATAGTGTTTTATATCATCAACTGTGTACCTTTAGTAATAGCAATTAACTATCAGTTGATTCTTGTACATCAATTTATATGATCAACTATATTTAAAATAGTGTATGTCGATCAGGCACAAAACAAAACAGTTATACAGAAGAACATGAAAACATTTGCGGAAATGAAATAAATCAAATGGGAAAAACAATAAAAGATAAACCGCAAGAGGATAACAAATACAAATAACGCCACAGTATATAAATATAAATTGAGAATAGAACTGAAAGATAGAATAGGGTAGACCAACAAATTACAAACAAATCAAAACAAACTAAAGAACAGAGGAATATTACAAAAACAACAATGAGTACAGTCTTCACAGCTAACACTCATAGCAACAGCTGTCGCAGCAAATTTTCAATCAAGAAAATTGCACCTATAGAAACGCACACATCAGACCCTCTATTACGTGGGATACTCTGTTGTGTGACACCGCCCAACCAAAACAACAACCCGCTGGATACAAACAAATATCACATATAAATATTTAAACATAAATACATAAATGCATAAATAGTATGGCAATATGATGTAAATAGAGTGTTGCAGAAAGAATGTGTTGTAAAGAAGGCTCAGTTACACTGCCTAATAGTACAGTACTGTGGTACTTTATTAAACAAATACTTCTGGTCTAATTATTTTAAATTCAACACAGAAATAGAAGCTCCATCGTTGATGTGAATGATAACAATCGATGTAGGACTTCTCAGTTCAATAACATTTCCTTTCGCAAACACTGTCAAATATTCTCCAGTCCTGATGTGTAATGTTCTATGTTTCAACCAAGCTTGCTGTGTAACACTGTCAGTTGTATGGCAAATGTCCAACGAACCAAATGTCAACAAACGCTGACCTAGTTACTGCATACTGTCGACAGGACAGGTCACGCTGACATCACTGTAGAGTTGTACTGTTGATGTATTTGTGTGTCGTAACAGACCCCAAGGAACGTCTGGTCTCAGTAGTTTACTTCTCAATATGGTCACTGTGCAGGTTGACCCAGGAAGCTGGCACACCAGTTGTTAAACTCTGTGTAGTTGTTAACTCATACTGGCTACTAGTTGTTGAATCACGCTTTATTTGTTAAATGACGTGAATGTCCACCAGTTGATAAATGTAGATGTTGGGACTGGTGTAGTAAAGTGTAACGATTGTCAACTCATTAAACCCAGCACAGTTTTGGTCATACAGGTCATCTTGTCCTGGAACGTGATGAGGCTCCGACAAGAATGTGAGTGTAGACAATGAGTGTGTATATGAATGTCAGAACGCGAATGGTAGAATGATTCGATAGAGTTGACAGGTTGGTAGTACATCACTCATACTCACACTGTTCGAATTCAAGAAGTACTGGAACTACGGTGGTCTTTTTTATAACATTTAATGAGACGCACACTTGGACAGTACGTGTATGGTTACAGGAACAAATGTCGACATAGACAGCATAATGTTGATCACAGGAATATCATCTTAAGTTAGCATTCATGCTTGGCAAATATCATAATGGAGCATTCGTAAATAAGCATTCAGAGTTCCATCATGTAAATCATCTGGCTTTACTGACTGGGCACGTCAGACCATAACCAATATATAGGAAGGCTCCTAGACCTAACCTCGTCTAGCGAATATCCCTTCACGTAAAGTTCAATATATATATATTTTCCATAAAGATATAGGAATCCCAGACATGGGTTCTCACATGTAGCAGTGATCTCTTGGTTCATCGAGCGATAGTACAGGCATCCCTTTTTCTCACTCGATAAATACAAAGTATATGAATTTCAACATGGCTGTGCTTCTCTCGTGAGCTTCACTCACTATTGGATACAGACCAAAATTGGTCATTCGTTAAATGTCCTCATTTCTTCATAGCTTCTCTCATAGAGGTAATTGAATAATATCATACAATCTAGTGCTGATACATAGGAATGTCATCTTCCTTTGAATAAATATTCTTTTCAAAAGTACCACTGTGCATCTGCTTATCGACAACGATGGCGAAGCCCAAGTTCATAATAAATTGTGGTTTTACCTTTCTATGCGAAATATAACTTTGCCATTCCTTGGCAAAAGAGAATAAACACTGGGGTAAAGTACATACAACATGTCTAAATGACTATCACTTTTCCCCATTTACTTATAGATCACTTTTTCGGCGATAAGCCGGCTACAACAAAATTCGACATCCCGACAGGATGACAGCCATGAATCACACCCCCTGCTAGCGATACTTCCGCTGCATAGCCTTTGACCTTTTCTAGCGACAACCAACATAGTTCGACTTAGAAATGTAAAGATATCCATATATAAGACAGACTCGTCCTACTCATACAAACACTACGTATAAATTCAGGCCATAGATATACTGAAGCAAGAACAATCTATTCCTACCCAGCCAAAGAATAAATCGCAGTAGGCCTAGAATCGTCCGCGGAGTCCGATCGAAGATGACGGAACTACTTTCAAGGGAAGTAACTCAAAAATGACTTCTCCTTAAGCACTTAAAAAGGAAATACTTTGTTTACAAAATATTTGCGAACATAATAAGTATATAAATGTATTATATTGCAAGATAGTAAAAATTGCCCTTTACAGTCTTACCACACCTCCCGGGAAAAAAAAAAAAAATTTTTTTTTTTTTAAATACATCTAGGAGCAACGTAGAATAGGCTCACAACGCAAGAATACTGCGCAGATGAAAATATCAGGAATAACTATAATTCCTAATATGACCGGTGAGAATATATCTCAAAATCTGAGAGAAATTGTTTCTCTACGAATAAATGTTTCCAGGAAGGTGTGATCTACGTATAATACAATTCTGGTAATTATACAATGCATACCAAAAATTCACACTATAATCTTAAATTTATGATTTATGAAGAAACAATCATCAAAGAACAGCGGTGAATAAACATCAATAAACCGCTAAGTAGCGATACCATCATTCTATTATTAAATTACAAATGTGTATCTTAGTAAAGAAACCAAAAAATAACTTTTGTAAAGTTATACATATTAAAAAGATCCAATATTTAACAGTTAAGTGGCATCATGTGGGCATCTGGACAGAATGTCCGCCATCACATTTTCTGAACCACGGATAGCTCGTACCGAGAAAAAAAAGGTTGAAGAGCGATTGCGTATCGAGTTGATCTCGAGCTCTTCAAGTTCTTACTTTGGATAGCCGTAAGAGCTTTTTGGTCAGTTTCCACTACGAAATGCGCGCCCAGAAGGAATCTTTGGAGTTTGAGAATTGACCAAACCATTGCCAATAATTCACGGTCTAAAACCGAGTAATTCCTTTCTGCAGCATTAAGTTTTCTGGATATATACATTACAGGATGCAGAGTTCCAGAGTACTCTTGCATTAGTGCCGCTCCAATCCCAGTGGATGAAGCGTCACTACGAAGAACAAATGTCTTATCTGTTGTAGGTAACACTAAAATAGGTGGTGATGAAAACATAGTTTTGATCTTCTCTAGTGAAGATTGGCATTCATGAGACCAGTGAACCATGTTAGGCGACCCTTTCTTTAATAGTGTAGAGAGAGGTGCCATGATAGAGGACAGATTCGGAATGAAACGTCCATAAAATTGTATGAGACCTAAAAGACTTCGCACTTGCTTTTTAGTCCTAGGGATAGAGATGTTAAGTATCTTAGTGATATTATGGTCTTCTGTCTTCAAGAAACCGTGACCTACTCGATGGCCTAAGAAAGCAATTTCGCTAAAGCCAATACAAGCTTTAGATGGTTTTGCTGTCAGGTTATACTCACGCAGAGTTGATAATAATTCAACTAACCCTGAATAGTGATCTTCCCAAGTATCGCTGAAAAGACAGATGTCGTCTAGATAAGCAATGACATCTGACCGATACGATAGGATTCGACGCATCATGCGTACAAATGTAGCTGGTGCGTTCATAAGGCCGAAAGGCATAAAATTCCATTGGAAAAGGCCTCTGGGAGTAGAGAAAGCGGTAAGAGGTTTGGCGCGTTCGGATAATGGAACTTGCCAATATCCTTTAGACAAATCAAGTTTAGTGAAAAAATGCGATTTAGAAAGACGAGTAAGTAGTTCTTCTAGTAAAGGCATAGGTTCAGCATCGAACTTCGTAACTTGATTCAATTTGCGATAGTCAACGCAAAGACGTATGTTATTGTCTTTTTTTCGAACAATAACCATCGGCGAAGAATATGCAGAAGTGGATGGTTCGATTATTTGTAAATCTATCATTTCATCCAACTCCTTTTCAACCTGTGTTTGGAAATGTATAGGGATAGGATAAGGTCTAACCCTAATTGGAGTATGTTCAGTTAGAACAATGTCATGCTCAATGACATGAGTTTGTCCAGGGATGTCAGTGAGGACATCCTGAAATGTTTGTAACATAGACGAAACTTGTCGCCGTTCTCCTAGAGACAAATCAGGAGAAACAGTAACGTCTTTCCATGATTCACTAGAATGAAGTGGGATCATTGGAAGCGGAAGATTAACATCCGAAAAACTTGTTTCCTCATCCTGTATTACAGACAGTGATGAGTAATGACCATGTTTGACATGAGAATCGTCCGTTGCCTGGAAAATAGGCTGTAGATAGTCAGGACGTTCATGGAACTCCGTAAGCATATTGATGTGGAAGGTTTTATGCTTCCCGTTAATATCGACGATGTAGTCAACATCTGAAATTTTCGATATTATATCGTACGGACCTTTCCAACTAATAAGGAGTCTATTTTCACGACAAGGTAGCAAAACAAATGCTTTGTCACCAGGACAAAGTTGTCGTAAAGTTCTCTTCTTATTAGCAAATTGTCTTGCCTTCTGCTTAGCAAATTCAGAAGAGGACGTTGCCAATTTGCATGCTTCGATAATCTTTTGTCTCAGCGCGATGACATACTCGTAAGAAGATTTTGTGTCATCGTCAATATTGTCAGCTGTTATAAGATCATGCAGCAAAGACATTGGGCCGCGCGGTCGCGCGCCAAAGACAAGTTCAAAGGGGAAAACCCTGTATGTTCATTGGGGACCTCTCTGTACGCGAAGAGGGCCGCGGGTAAAACCCTATCCCAATCTTGAGGATGATCCTCAGTTATCTTCCCTAATAAGTTCTTAAGTGTTCTATTTAGTCGCTCGACCATCCCATTGGACATAGGATGATAGATGCTACTCAAAGATCTCTCTATCTGTAGAGTAGACATTACTTGAGACATGGTATCCGATATCAGTTGGGTGCCATGATCTGATAATATTTCTCCGGGGAATCCCAGCCGAGAAAATATAAGCCAAAGAGCATCTGCAATGTCAGCGGTAGTAATGCTCTTTAGAGAGGGATAGCCTCTGGCCAACGTGTGCACATGTCTACACACGTTAAGATAAACTGATGTCCTCTAGCAGATTTGATCTTGAATGGACCAATGATGTCTATCGCCATTTTCTGGAATGGACGAATAGGAATATCTGCAGCCTGAATAGGCGCAGCATGACGAGGACCTTTGGATTTGACTTCTTGACATACTTTACAGGATCGACAATAGATCCGTATGTCCTTGTTCACAAAAGGCCAAAAGAAAGCCGCAAGAACTCTTGACTTTGTACGGGAAAAACCCATGTGACCAGCACACTGAGAGTCGTGTGCATGTTGTAAGATCTTAACTCTCAAATTCTTGGGTACAAGAATCTGAGAATGACTTGACTTAGTGGAGTCTTGCACCATACGTACAAGTACGCCATTCTTCATTGTAATCCAAGATTTACAATTTGAATCTTTATTCGGATCACCTTTCGTTACAAGAGTGAAGAATTTCTTAAGAGTCGGATCTTCTCTTGTTGTTTTATAAACGAGTCACGAGAAATTACCAAGGGATCATCTTGGTTATGCACTTCATTATCTTCAACAGATGAAGTTTCAGGCATATTGAGAGCTTGAGCTCTAGTGACTACCGCATTAGCAGATTGCATATTTTGATTTTCCCAAACGGAAATTTGCTCCGGAGTGCATTCTTTGACTCCGTGAATGCGACCGATGATAAGATCAGCGATCGGATTCGGCAAAAGACATGCGTGTACATCTCCTGTGAAGAAAGGAGTAGCAATCCTAATGATAGCGGTAGAGTATTTCTCTATGGTGCCGCCAAATGTTACGCATTTGACTACTTTGCCTGTAGAATGAGAAGGATCTATGAGTGACTGCCTAACCCCAATAGTTGTGCATCCAGAATCAAAAAGTACTGAGACTGGATTGTCATTTACTAAACCTTTGTGTAAGACAAGAGAACCTCTCCCATCATGCGCGATTGACGCAGGAAGAGCGGGAGAGAGGATGCCACAGCTTAAAGTAGACACTGTGGTTGGCTCAAATAATGTTTTGCATTGGGGGCACTGAGATGCTCTCCCAAAATCAAAAGCGGCACATGCCATATTATTAGAGTCATCATTATCTTTATTTTGTTTATAGGCTTCGTGGGACTCTTGCTGTGCAGAGTTCGCCTGGTAATGAGCTTTATGTTTTTTGAATTGTGCTCTACCTCTGTTATTATTGCCTCTGTACTTATCATTGTTTCCACTATTATAACCCCTACTCGGGTTTGAATCATAGCTCCTTTGGTTACTATCATCATCATATTCATTATAATGAGTATCTCGGTAATTATGATCCTGTTGTCTCCATGAAGGAAAACTTGGGTAGTTTCTAGAATGACTTCCTTTGCGAAAGTTCCTGTAATTATGACCACCCCTGAATCGAGGGCTGTCAGCTCTTCTCCAGGTATTCGAAGAAGAACCCTGAAATGATTGGTTACCTTGGTTCTGATAACTGTAATAGTTACCTTTTTTATTAAACCTATTTTGAGGTCCTTGGAATTTGTGAGAGTGATTAGGGTTGTATGGTGTTGCAGAAGCAACTGGCATACCTTCTTTAACCTTACTGTTGCTAATAGCTACGTCCGGATGTGCAGTGACGTATTGGGTACAATACTGTTCCATTTCTTTTAGAGACTTAGGTTTACGCTCATGTAAGAATTCGAGGAAAGGTTTATTTATACTTGACATAATCTTGTCTCTGAGTATCAAGTCCATAAGGGCTTCATAAGTCTTTTCTGTTTTGGATAGCTCAATCCAACGATCAAATGTAAGACGTGTCCTTGCAATGAATTCTGAGAATTCTACACCTGCCTCAGGCACCATTGTCTTAAACAACTTCCGATAACCCTCTTCAGACAACTGATACTTCTTTAATAAGGCTGCCCTAATAACATCATAGTTATCTTTTGTCAGCCTCTTCAACCAAACTTAAACTAGTCAGAGAATCACCTTTCAGATTTTCTGATAACTGGTTAGCATATTGTGATTTGTCCACATTATGGGCTCGACACGAGCGTTCAAATCTATTTAGCCAGAATGTTATGTCATCACTGGAAGGGGTTGAACGCTGGTACCTTGACCTTGTAAGTAAAGGGTTTACCATTACCACCAGATGCTTGATTACCATCACTTATGTTTGTTAACTTTAACTTTTCTAACTCAAATGCTAAAAGTTCTTTTTGGTGTTCATGTTCTCTTATTGCTTTTTTTCTCTTGAGCTTCAGCTTGTAATTTTCTCTCTTCTGCAGCAGCTTCATCCTTTCTTTTCTCTTTTTCCATTTCCATCTGGAATCTTTTTTCATCAGTCTGTATCTGCAATTTCTTTTGTTCATCCTCTCTTTGTAATTTTTTTTTCCTCAGCTTCTAATCTTTTCTCCTCAATCAATGCTTTTCTTTCTTCAGCAGCAGCAGCAAGTTTTCTCTCTTCTGCAGCTAATGCTTTGTCATATTGAGCAACTGCCCATTCTTCTAATTGCTGACCAGTCTTATCAAGAGCCCTGCCTTGTGTGATAAAATAATCTAATGTAGACATCTTGTCTAATAAGATCAGTAATTTGCAAAAGTAAATAAATTCACTTTCTTAGTCTTAATCAAAGACCTTGTATGATAACTTTTTAACCTGTGGAAAATAGTACTTAACTATCCCAATCACTGTGGGAAACAAGCCTTACAAAGGTCTTGTATAAATCCTTATATAATAACAGCTATAAGTTGCTGGTTCACTCTATAATATAAGTGCAGTGCACCAGAAATAGTGTTTTATATCATCAACTGTGTACCTTTAGTAATAGCAATTAACTATCAGTTGATTCTTGTACATCAATTTATATGATCAACTATATTTAAAATAGTGTATGTCGATCAGGCACAAAACAAAACAGTTATACAGAAGAACATGAAAACATTTGCGGAGATGAAATAAATCAAATGGGAAAAACAATAAAAGATAAACCGCAAGAGGATAACAAATACAAATAACGCCACAGTATATAAATATAAATTGAGAATAGAACTGAAAGATAGAATAGGGTAGACCAACAAATTACACACAAATCAAAACAAACTAAAGAACAGAGGAATATTACAAAAACAACAATGAGTACAGTCTTCACAGCTAACACTAATAGCAACAGCTGTCGCAGCAAATTTTCAATCAAGAAAATTGCACCTATAGAAACGCACACATCAGACCCTCTATTACGTGGGATACTCTGTTGTGTGACACCGCCCAACCAAAACAACAACCCGCTGGATACAAACAAATATCACATATAAATATTTAAACATAAATACATAAATGCATAAATAGTATGGCAATATGATGTAAATAGAGTGTTGCAGAAAGAATGTGTTGTAAAGAAGGCTCAGTTACACTGCCTAATAGTACAGTACTGTGGTACTTTATTAAACAAATACTTCTGGTCTAATTATTTTAAATTCAACACAGAAATAGAAGCTCCATCGTTGATGTGAATGATAACAATCGATGTAGGACTTCTCAGTTCAATAACATTTCCTTTCGCAAACACTGTCAAATATTCTCCAGTCCTGATGTGTAATGTTCTATATGTTTCAACCAAGCTTGCTGTGTAACACTGTCAGTTGTATGGCAAATGTCCAACGAACCAAATGTCAACAAACGCTGACCTAGTTACTGCATACTGTCGACAGGACAGGTCACGCTGACATCACTGTAGAGTTGTACTGTTGATGTATTTGTGTGTCGTAACAGACCCCAAGGAACGTCTGGTCTCAGTAGTTTACTTCTCAATATGGTCACTGTGCAGGTTGACCCAGGAAGCTGGCACACCAGTTGTTAAGTGTGTTAACTCATACTGGCTACTAGTTGTTGAATCACGCTTTATTTGTTAAATGCCGTGAATGTCCACCAGTTGATAAATGTAGATGTTGGGACTGGTGTAGTAAAGTGTAACGATTGTCAACTCATTAAACCCAGCACAGTTTTGGTCATACAGGTCATCTTGTCCTGGAACGTGATGAGGCTCCGACAAGAATGTGAGTGTAGACAATGAGTGTGTATATGAATGTCAGAACGCGAATGGTAGAATGATTCGATAGAGTTGACAGGTTGGTAGTACATCACTCATACTCACACTGTTCGAATTCAAGAAGTACTGGAACTACGGTGGTCTTTTTATAACATTTAATGAGACGCACACTTGGACAGTACGTGTATGGTTACAGGAACAAATGTCGACATAGACAGCATAATGTTGATCACAGGAATATCATCTTAAGTTAGCATTCATGCTTGGCAAATATCATAATGGAGCATTCGTAAATAAGCATTCAGAGTTCCATCATGTAAATCATCTGGCTTTACTGACTGGGCACGTCAGACCATAACCAATATATAGGAAGGCTCCTAGACCTAACCTCGTCTAGCGAATATCCCTTCACGTAAAGTTCAATATATATATATATTTTCCATAAAGATATAGGAATCCCAGACATGGGTTCTCACATGTAGCAGTGATCTCTTGGTTCATCGAGCGATAGTACAGGCATCCCTTTTTCTCACTCGATAAATACAAAATATATGAATTTCAACATGGCTGTGCTTCTCTCGTGAGCTTCACTCACTATTGGATACAGACCAAAATTGGTCATTCGTTAAATGTCCTCATTTCTTCATAGCTTCTCTCATAGAGGTAATTGAATAATATCATACAATCTAGTGCTGATACATAGGAATGTCATCTTCCTTTGAATAAATATTCTTTTCAAAAGTACCACTGTGCATCTGCTTATCGACAACGATGGCGAAGCCCAAGTTCATAATAAATTGTGGTTTTACCTTTCTATGCGAAATATAACTTTGCCATTCCTTGGCAAAAGAGAATAAACACTGGGGTAAAGTACATACAACATGTCTAAATGACTATCACTTTTCCCCATTTACTTATAGATCACTTTTTCGGCGATAGGCCGGCTACAACAAAATTCGACAGGATGACAGCCATGAATCACACACCCCTTGCTAGCGATACTTCCGCTGCATAGCCTTTGACCTTTTCTAGCGACAACCAACATAGTTCGACTTAGAAATGTAAAGATATCCATATATAAGACAGACTCGTCCTACTCATACAAACACTACGTATAAATTCAGGCCATAGATATACTGAAGCAAGAACAATCTATTCCTACCCAGCCAAAGAATAAATCGCAGTAGGCCTAGATCCGTCCGCGGAGTCCGATCGAAGATGACGGAACTCCTTTCAAGGGAAGTAACTCAAAAATGACTTCTCCTTAAGCACTTAAAAAGGAAATACTTTGTTTACAAAATATTTGCGAACATAATAAGTAAAAAAATGTATTATATTGCAAGATAGTAAAACTTCCTCATTACAAGTACGTTCCATGCCATGTCAGGAAGTGTCTACGAAGTTGGTCCCTCGTTTTAAAGCTCAGGCCACTGTTCCCTACTTCCTCCAGAGATTATACCTTGACCTGGTACCATCAACAACTATGGTACAAAAGAATAGAAACGAAACGCTCTCCTGAGTATTGCGTTTTTCCGACACATAATTATGTGTCCCCTGTGGACGATGAAACTAAGGGGAGGTAAAAGCCACGCCTACTGAAACCTCGCTAGAGCGATCATAAGCAAGCATTTTGCTAACTACACCTTTCTTTCGTACCTGCCTTAAAGGCGTTGCCCTAAATCAAACGAAGAAAGCAGCACACGAATCTGAGACAATGACGATCTCAGAGCGGACGATGAAGTTTTCCCGGTCTGCTAGGTAACACGGCAGTGAGAAACCAGAGGAGAGCACTGTGAATCGCTCGAAAGACGGAACGAACGGGAAGAGACAAAGCGGCCAGAGAATTGAATAATCACGGGGACGAATGCGGCGTAGAATCTCGTATTTTCCCTGAGTTTCTTAAAAAGTGTGAAATTCTAAAACATGTTTCCCCGATCTGTCATTCCATTTCATATTTATAGAGGCCCTGAAGAATGCAATTTTAAATCACTCGTTTGCCAGAGATTTACAGAAGCTACTATCTATAGTAAAATCTTGTTTAGATTTCCCCTGGATTTTTTGGCTATATTGCAGTAAATTCTATTCTGTGCTAAACGAGTATAATATATATTAGTTTCTAGTGATCAGTGGTCTAGTTCATTCATTTTTATTTCACTGGATTTGTGTGTTAATTTATATCTATTAAACTAAACCTATCTCAAAAATTTTCCATTGAAAATTTAATGATATAATCTATTACATTATTCCATAAAGATAATAGATGCTTAAAACGCTCTAAATTAACTTTTAAAGTCGCGAAGGAATTTATAAACTAATTAATTAAGTTTTAAGTTCTACATATAGATGTGTGTTTAACCATTAGACTCGTGAAGTGTTTTCTTAATATATATATAATTAAATACGTGAGTGTATATAATAGTCTTAATGGTAAATTTATCGCGCTTTAGAATGTTATTTGATTTTTCTGTATGAATTACATGTTTTCTATCTTTCATATAGGGTGATCATAACCTTTGCGTTCCAGCAAAAAAAAAACATTGTAAAGAGTCCTCCAGACTCGGTTCTTAAAACCCCTCCAGAATTTGATGAGACTGTTTAAATTTAATCTTGTGGCGATCCTGTTTGGGATTCCGCTATCTAAAATTACCAGAAAGAAAGCAACCCCAAGAACAATTTTTACACGCCATCAATTAAATTAAGATTAACTGGAGAAGAACATTACCAGAGCTATATTTGTTTTATTTTACTGCTCTACTGCGAAAGAAAATAGAAAATCTTCCGAACACTGACTGTGCATATTTTCTTCACTGGATTTTAAAACCCTCGAAGTAAACCATACCTCACCGGTCAGTGGTTATCATCACGCTAGAGCGGTGAAAATACATGAGACCACACCGATCTCACCCCTATCTGTGACTGTGCCATCCCTTAGAAACTTTATCTAAAACCAACAGAAACACAAGTGCTTCATTGTCCAGCGATTACGAGACTATTTGCTACAAGCCAAACTCGCTAATCTGGGGCTGGATTTTGAAGAAAAAAAGACATTTCTGTTTTGTCGAGTGTTTAATTGCTGTTGTAATATTTCTATGGAGTGCCAGAATCTACGGTCGGTAAGTGTGTGTGAGAGACTGAGTGTTGGCCATCACGAGCATGCATGAATGACATGAGATTTATTTTGCAACCATTCTTAATTGGTTCTACCTGGTAATATTTTTTTCCCGTATTCACTGTATTTGTTCTTTTAAGTGGGATTCCTTAATTTTGGTTATTTCCCCTCCCTTAATTCTGCTTAGTCAAGGGAAAACATTGTTTGAGAAAAAAATAGGACCTGTTTCCTACCCCCCTACTTAACCTTGTAACACCTCTCATCAGAGTAATAAATTTACTGTTGGGTTAAATTATCTAACTCTGATAAACCCCCCTCCCCCCTGTCTTTTGGACTGGGTCTTTCTTTGTTAATACAAGCGAGAAGGGCAGATTGGATACTCCTCCTCATAAACCCCCCCCCCCCCCACCTTGTTATTTGTATTTTCTGTACCTATGATTTCTGCCTGTAACAAATGATAATGTTGTGACTGATTTTTAATGATAAATAAACATCATAAAACTTTTAGTATTGTGTTGGAAGACCCAAGCCCAAATTACCCATATTTGTTTACCATAGTTGTATTCGCGTAGCGTCCGTGTGTTTGAAGCACCAAATTGGTGTGAGCGCATGTGTGTTTGGTAACTGGCAAATAATTGTTTAGCCAGGAGAGTTTAAGGAGTAGACTGAGAGAAAAGATTGTCGTAAAAGAGTCTGTCCTTACTCTCCCCAGCACTCTGTGGATCAACTATTTACTCCAAAAACCCTTATTATTACAGAGCCTTCACCATCATTCTTCACTCTAAACGGGACCACTATTTCTATGACTTTTCTCAAAATAAATTTACGACAATATCTCTCTATTCCACCATCCCATCTACCTCAGAATTTACCCTCGATGAGAATTAAACTGAATCCCTCGAGAGAAAAACTTTCTGTACATTTAAAATGAACAACTTTATCTTTATTTTACCTTTAAATGAAAAGGTTAATAGTACAGATAGACTATGTTTACACTTACATCTCCACCGATTGAAAAGTGTTCACAATATAAATTAAAAATGTTTTCATTTACATTTACACTTGTTGAACAGTTTGAAACTTTCATTAATTTTAAAATTGAATATGTTTACATAAACATTTACACTGGTTTGAAAATGTAAATATTATACTTTGAATGTACATCATTTCTTTCATCTTTCCCTCCCTGCTCCATATGGAACATGGGACTACTATGCTTTTAGTTCTCTGTAAGACACGAGCGATAAAGCAGTCACCACCCTTGCAGTGGTGGTTCATGAAATCGTCATTCTTTACGCTGAGTTTGCCAGCCTCAAATGACTTGGATATCCACTAGCGTGTTTTACATATTAATATTCACATGGCAATATATACACATTAATTCATATGTTAGTAATGAAAAAATGTAAAATGCACATCTTACGCCAATCCTTTCTCACATGCTTTTTGCTCAGATGAATAAAGGCACTTGACTTTGCCTTTTACACGTGTTCTTTGGGGTCGTTAATTTAGCAATACGTTCCCACTATGACCCGTGTGTTTCAGTTTCTTCAGATTCGGCTTCCTTATTAAAATGGTAGAGTTTTTCATGGGCTGTGTAAGTCCTTAAAAAATACTCCAATAAAAGTCCGGCCTGATGAATGGAATTCTGAAGTCTAACTTCTTTCAAGGTCTGGTTGTGTCGTCTTAGCAAGCGATTTCTCACAGTGTCTTAACACTGAAACGTGTCAGGTTATATTGGAAGTCTTCCCCGCATTTGGTTTGTTACGATGCTAAGAAAGCGCCAATCGATTTAAAACATGCGTGTCGTGTGGAGAAATTTAAAACTATTTCCGACATGGAAAAATTCTGTGCATGATGCAGAGGTCATCTCTCCCATATATTGAAATAAAACATCCGATTGCCTGGCAGAAAACTCACCAACACATCGGTAAATTCATGCGGCAATGCGTGTCAGATGTAACAACTTATTACTTTCATATAAAGTAATATCTTCGTGAAAGTCGGACAGGAAACGATTATGTCATTTATGTCTGTCCATAAGGTGTCTCACAGACGAGTAATCTTGTTATCTGTTACTTGAGCACACAAAACCCGTATCTTTACCACCTTGGCGAAGACGCACCCTGGTCCTATCAGCGATTACACAAATACGCTGGGGCGATTTTAGGTTAATCTGTCGTGGCCAAGGTTTGGTACACGAGAATTTACCAACATAACTTTCGTTTCAATATTGCATCACCTGTCTACTCTCTCAGCATTGATGGTCAGGTAAACAGACAAGACGAAATGTTACTGGAAGTAGTGAAAGAATGCTTCAAAATATAAAATATCTGCTACAAAGCAGAGAAAGAACAAAGTGCTGACCATGGAAAAGCACGTAAATAATCAGTACAACAATTTAAAATGAGTACTTCCGGAGTGAAAGAGAGATCGAGAAGAGGTCGCCCAAATCAATTTTGTGACAACCTGCACGAAACAGTCCCAAGCTCTTGCAGTGGGGTTTATGTGGCAAGTTATTTTATATGATGAGGTTGCCAGCCCCATACATGACTTTACAGAAACAAGCAAAATAAACCCCAGCTCCACAAAGATTGATTAAATCCTCTTCTTCTTCTTCGGGGAACGTTTATTTCGTTACTTGTTATTAGGATTTCTGTTTATGTCACATTAATTACTCCAGGTAAGAAATTAACAGTACTCACAGTGTCAGTAACTTGAGATTTCCATTTTACATAAAAGGAATGTCAGGTCGGTAAATTCTCTCAGTATAAAATTCCTTGTCACACCACAAATCGTCGAAGGTCGGGAAATGTTAATGTTTGACTTAGTCGCCACAACGGGCTAAATGTAAATGAAATTGGGAAAAAGAAATCTGGATAGCTATAGGCCCAGTTAAAAAGTTATTCTTAATATTCTTTGGGTTGGTACTCTGTCTCTTTCTGGGTGTAAACAAGAGGCCAGACAGGTTCACCTTGAAGACCCAATATATATATATATATACGAATGTTATTTTTGTACTTTTGGACTTAGATCCGTTATTCTCCGATTCAGGTTTAGGCGTAGGCTTAGACCGCTGGTAGGTTTTTGGGTAAGTGACCCAGTACTAGATATGGGAAAAAAGAAACAACCATATAATCACAATAACCACTACACCACTATTCTATCCTACTTAACCCGCGCAGAATTATAATTTAGTATACACTCGGTTATTTAACTTTGAATAGAACTAACCGGGTATAGCTTATTTACCGTTAACAAAAAAAACCTGTGAAATAAGCGCAAGTCATTTATAAATTTACTCATAATGAATTAGAAATAAATACATATTTCGTCAGTACTCAAAATGAGTAGTGCATTTACTAGTCGATTAAAATATCTCTTACTTGTTAAATCAGTTAGTTAGATTAACGTTACAGCCGGAACAATTTAGCTATAGATTATTTTAATTCGCTAGTCAATTAGCACAAAATCCGAGTGAAATATAATGACGGACTTCACAATTAAATCACTCTACACAGAAAAATCTTAGTGAAATAAAATGACGGACTTAATTAAATCACTCAAACTTCTATTATAATATTTACCGCAAACACAGAAATTGAACTACTCCAAATCGAAAATACTAAGAAATCCACTATAACAATGGTCTAGAAATCGAAGCTAGTAGGTTCTTGAAAAATCTGTGGGTACTGAATTGTAGTGAAAAATTCTAGATACCCCTATATAAATTGGAACAAAACTGGAAAATTAGAACATAAATGTAAAGCCGAACGAAATAATATGAAAGAAAGAAGAATGGTGAAAGACCAGTGCTTTCCCAATAGCGTACGCCTGCGTTGTAGAACGCCATAATGGCTGAAAAAGAGACCCCTTTTTCTACTTTGTCTGCATAAACTACACGCGAATCACAGTCGTTTCTAAAAATAAAACTGGTACTGTATTTCTTAGAAGACCTTGATATGCAAACTGCATAATGACCTAGATACCAATACTAGCATTAATGTAATTATACACACAAAGTTGACATAGAAAGACAGACGGGCTAAGCAGAGACGAGAAAGGATAGACGGAGCGAAGCAATAATACTACGTCGTCTCGCGATTAAAAAGTGAACGCCAATCACACGCGAAACGCATGAAGGCCTGATTTTTTCAAATAAACAGTGATAAAAAACACTAACGATACGAGGTTAGGTTTTGAAAACAGGTTTTAAATCTTATTGGGAAACCTGACATTCTACTGTTTTATGTCTAAGCTCCTGACATTAGTCTGACAGTACAGAAGACATCCCATAGTATGGAAGTGAACAGGTGGTAACAGCAAAGTCACGACTATCATAGAAAAAATACATATTTTGAACGAAGCCACTTAGCCCCATTAAACTTATATATTCTTGTACCTTAGGACTTGCTGACAAAGAATATGTTATGTGTTACGCAAATAGTCTATTAATTAACAAATTATAGCCAAAAATACTATAATGGGGTTGACTGACAGCACAAGATCATATCTGCTTATTTTTTTTATGGCATGTTTGGAAAACACTGCTTTGGGGGAAATGAGGCCGACAAGTTAGATACGATTTGATTGGCTGTAGTAAAATGTAAGGCGAAACCTTATTGGTCTAACTGCAAATACAAATATTGTTGTTAATGGCAACGTATAGGCTGGATAGTTTTTTTCAAAGGCTCATGTAAACATGGCCTGATTGGTTAGAACGTTAGATATGGTCAAATAGAAGCGTCAGTTCACTGCCATTTTTGAAAATAAATTCTATGAAAATCAAGTGCGTTGAGAGCAGGCTAAGAATTTTCTAATAAAAGGAAAAGCCTGGACAAAGGCAGATCAAAATTGTGCCAGAATTCATCGCCAGTCAACGTTACTTGTTTAATATTTCCTTGAATTGTGGTAAGCTAGACATATTTAATATATTTTATATGAAAATTGAATGTGAAATGATAAATTATGTCTGTATGTGTGTGGTTCAGTAGCAAACATGAGGCAAAGCCTAGATATTGCTCCACCTTGTAAAGATTGTCAGAGAGGAGTATAACTGCCTATACAGATAGATATATTGGATTGCCATATGTAACATGACACCTATTCTATTGTATAGAAGGGATTAACGCTGGAATTGCAGAGGCGTTGTAACCATTAGGGAGAGGAATACTGGTGTATATTGTCACATGAAAAGCTAGCAGTTGGCCTACAGCTCTGAACTTTATGTTTGTACTGTCTTGTACGTCAGTGTGGAAATATATTATATATTAGTTATGAAGAAGGAGACACAACCTTCTTATTTCAGGGACCGTGGTACTGATGTTAATATAGCAGCACATGGTCTGAGCCTTGCTTGATCCAGAACTCTGGCAGCAGACTCCTTGCCCAAGATATCGGCCAGTGTGGGTTTTCTAGCAAACTGAGAAGCAAGCGAGCAGAGGATACAGTTTTCCTGCAGCCGCTATATGAGCTAAGAATGTTTCAGCACGAGCAGCTCACCCTTGTATAACCCACCTCAATTGACTTACATAAATAGTCCAAGAGGGACAGTAATTGTTTTAAAAAGTAAAAGAATCTGTGAATCCTTTAATATTATTTCCACCAGTAACAAACACATGAAGTCGTGATGACAACCAACAACCTAGCTCAAACAGCCAGTATTGCCTCATAATACTACCTCACAACATTACACTCATATTATAATAATATTATATGTCGGGACAAAGATCCTTTGTATAAAATTTTGTACATAAACATTGTGTTTACATTTGATTGTGATTCCTGATTCACTGTGTAGTAGGATCAGGATATCTATTTATTGAAAAAAAATTCAATACATTTGTTAAAATTTAACCCTTGACTTAATAAGATAATCTTTAGAGTGTTAGTTGTTTGTGACTGTCATATTGTTGTCAATTTGTTGAGGATCTTAACTTAGTGTTTATCTGTCTGTTGGTTGTTGTGAATTACACTACATCACTATCATAACCCTAGACATTAAACGTAGTCATCACTAAATTCAAGAATAAGTCTGATTGAGGTCTAAATGTGGTAGCAAGTAAGGTCATCTGTAACACACCAAAATTATTAGATACAGATACCTTCACAGCTGATCTCAGTCAGTACACTAAGTCCCCTATAACTATATTATATAATCCCAACTTACCACATGAATAATGGATTTTAAAGGCAGAAATATATATATATATATATATATATATATATATATATATATATATATATATATATATATATATATATATATATATATATATATATATATATATATATATATATATATATATATATATATATATATATATATATATATATATATATATATATAAATGGTAGAAAAGTCGCTGACCAGTGTTACACATAACACTTGTGGGGATTTCTGTGTTCAAATTCTGAATGAAAGGAAAATTTGCCACCTTTTCGCCGCCTGCTGGACTCTGGCGACGAGCGGACGGTCTTAGATCTTCGTCGTTCTGTAGCTTAATTACGTTTCACGAACGAATGGATAAGGGGGGGGGGGGGTAATTGTAATTTATCTCCCCTTCTTTTAGATTCTCTCCCCCTTCTACTCAGATTAATTCCTCCTCATCAATGTCTACCGAAAATACGTTTCAACTTAACGCCCCCTTTGGTTTCAGATAATTCCACCTGACCAATTACTAACAAAAGTACGTCCTTTTGATTTAACGCTCTTGATTTTCTTCGTAAGCTTATCTCCCCCTGAGAAAGTGCAATCCTTCACAGGTACGACTTTTGAATAATCGCCCTATGTTCTACAAATATTCAACCCGTCTCCTCTCTCTAGGTGAAACATAGTCTGTATGTTAACATTCCACGTAGTTTACGCGACATAGAGAAAAAGAAAATGTGCGTAGCCAAATTTAGAGTTTGACAGATATAAAGAAGTGAAGGGGTCTGCGTTTAACAAAACGTGCATAACTAATTGAGGAAGCCAGATGAAAACAATTGGAAGCAAAACGTGTAGATATATGAAATCTATTTTCATAACCTCTGTCACAGACAGTGAGCAATGTGTCTCGCTTGTCCTTAATGAATTTAAGAGGGCACTGTTTTTCCTTCCTCATGTTTATAAGAGTCTTGTCGAAAAATGTATGGTTTTCTTGAGCATCTTTTTCTAGCTTTTCTCCAAATTCTTACCTGGATTTATGTTTGCTGCTAGCACCTTATTCTTTGCTTCTGTTCTGAGTATGACATAGTCTCAATATTTCTGCTGTGTTATTAGTATTGTTTTTCCATGTGTACATAGTAAGATATTCTTCCGCTAACTGCAAAGGTGCTCAATAGGAACAACCGCCGCTGTAAAAAGATGTGATTATTAGGTGGTGTGTACTGGTCATCATTGAAGAAGGTCTTCAATCAAGGTTACCACTGCGTAATCGAATCAACCGGTCTTGTTGACGTAGCGTGAGAGGGTTAGGTACGCGAATGGGTGTACTGTTAGGTGTAGATTGACCACTAGATAAGGTTACACTCACAACACTCTTATGCAAATCAATGATGGCTGGAACTATAGCTGACTTTTTCAATGGTTTAATTGGACACACAACACACTTGAACAAAACGGATACAGTCATGGGTACATGTTGACACGGTAAATCATGGTATTTGGATCGTAGGCGGTAACATCAGACATATTCAGGCAGCATATGAATACATTATGGGACGACAGTAGGCAAACGTTCTGGTTGTCTATCGCCGCATACTCAGTAAAGGTAAATACATGAATATCAATAGTGGTTCGCTGCTAGAATATTCTCTTGGCTAAGTTCTTCAGCTGTATATAGCAGATGTTATTTATACAATAATGTTAAACCACGATAGTGGGTTTTCCATCATAGCATGATCTCTATACCACTGTCCGATAGTAAGATTTATATTCTGTTCTCCTGACAGTGATTCATAGTGATGACAGGAATTCAAGATGGCTACCTTCTTGAGTTTCGCTCACTCACTCAGAAGAAGGATAAATGAAAAGCCAAAGTTAATTCGTAATAAATATTCTCATAGCATTTCCATACAGTCCTATATCAATAAGGTTGCTTCATGTAGTACATAAGCGCTGTTGGTTAAACTGTCATCTTCATCAATATACCAACGATTCTAGATGCTCGGTAACACGATGTCCATCTTGATCTAACCAAAATAGAGATCATCAAAAGGGTCTGGTATTACCTGGAGTCCGAATTAAAATACAATGGAATACATGAGGATACTCTCCGACAACAGAATCTCACAGAGAAACTATCTCCTACTGAAAGATCATTCACATCTCATTTTCACCCTTGTTACCAGACCAGCACAAAACCCCATACAGCAGCCATTATCAGCTGGCTTCGTCGAGACTCACTACGCCTCCGTAGGAAAACGAATACCTGCCCCAGAGTTCGGCACAAAGAATATAGTCCGACCTAAGCATACGAAGATATACAATATAAGACTGAATCTTCTTGCACTAGACAAATAATACATATAAATTCTGGCCATAAACATTCTAAGCAAAATCAATCTATTTTCTGGCCCTAACACATGAGAAATGACATAAATTCAGTATTCATACGCCAAATCAATAACAAGAGAGATCACTCATATAATCAAAAGTATAAATCAATCATGGACAGTCTAACCTTGACCGATAGAGTATTTCTTTTCATATCAAACAGTCATACAGTACATTTGTATGCCTACCTACCTACAGTAATCCGTGCGTCGCATAATTCCATACAAATATAGAATACAGAATATGTGCGCAACAGATTACCACCCCCCCCCCCCCCCCCCCGGAAAAAAAAAAATGGTACTTTTTTTTTTTGAAATACATCTAGGAGCAACATACAATAGGCTCACAACGCACGAATAACAATGCGCAGATGATAAGCATTCCAAACAAATGTAACGCCTAATGTAAGGCTAAGTCGTCCTATGGAACGATAAATTAGAATATATCTTAGGATCCAGAGAAAGTTTTTCTCTGAGTATAAATATTTCCAGAGAGGTGTCACCAACGCATACTACAATACTGGCAATGCCACTATTTCTACAATAGTTTATACAAAAAATTTCATCTTAGGTATCTTAAAATCATGATTACCAAAGAAGAAGAACATCAAAAGATCAGCGGTGAATATGCATCAATGAACCGCTAAGTAGTGACACAATCAATATATGATATATTACATATGTGTACATATTTTAACATAGGAAAAAACTGTAGCAATGTTAGGCATGTTAGAAATCCAGGATCTAACAGTTAGGTGGAATCATGTGGGCATCTAGACAAAATGTCTGCCATAACATTTTCTGATCCACGGATAGCTCGCACCGAAAAATGAAAAGGCTGAAGAGCAATCGCGTATCGCGTTGATCTCGCGCTCTTCAGATTTTTACTCTGAATAGCCGTAAGAGCTTTCTGGTTAGTTTCCACAATGAAATGCGCGCCAAGAAGAAATCTTTGAAGTTTAAGGATTGACCAAACCATAGCCAATAATTCACGGTCTAGGACCGAGTAATTCTTCTCTGCGGCATTCAGTTTTCGAGAAATATACATCACAGGATGCAGAGTTCCAGAGTACTCTTGCATTAGTGCTGCTCCAATCCCTGTGAATGAAGCGTCACTACGAAGAACAAATTCTTATCTTTAGTAGGTAACACTAAAATAGGTGAAGTAGAAAACATAGTTTTGATCTTATCCAAAGAGGATTGACATTCTTGAGTCCAATGGACTATATTAGGAGACCTTTTCTTTAGCAAAGAAGAAAGAGGTGCCATGATCGAGGACAGATTCGGAATGAATCGTCCATAAAATTGTATTAGACCTAAGAGACTTCGCACTTGCTTTTTAGTCTTAGGAATAGAAATGTTAAGTATTTTACTTGTATTATGGTCCTCTGTTTTTAGGAAACCATGACCAACATGGTGACCTAAGAAAGATATCTCGCTAAAACCAATACAGGCTTTAGATGGTTTCGCTGTCAGGTTATGCTCGCGTAAGATAGACAATAGTTCATTTAACCCGTTATAGTGATCTTCCCAAGTATCACTGAAAAGACAGATGTCATCAAGATATGCAATGACATCTGAGCGATGAGATAGGATTCGACGCATCATGCGTACGAATGTTGCAGGGGCGTTCATAAGACCGAAAGGCATGAAATTCCACTGGAATAGACCCCTAGGTGTCGAAAAAGCAGTAAACGGTTTGGCGTGTTCGGATAGTGGAACTTGCCAATATCCCTTAGACAAATCAAGTTTAGTGAAGAAATGAGATTTCGATAGTCTAGTAAGTAGCTCTTCTAGTAAAGGCATAGGTTCTGCATCAAATTTCGTCACTTGGTTCAATTTGCGATAATCAACGCAAAGACGTATGTTATTGTCTTTTTTTCGTACAATAACCATCGGCGAAGAATATGCTGATGTGGATGGTTCAATTATTTTTAAATCTATCATCTCATCCAACTCTTTCTCTACCTGTGCTTGAAAATGTATCGGGATAGGATACAGTCTGACTCTTATAGGATTATGGTCAGTAAGAATAATGTCATGTTCAATGACATCAGTTTGACCAGGAATGTCAGTAAGGACATCCTAAAATTGTTGTAACATAGTAGAAACTTGTTTCTGTTCTCCTAGAGATAAGTCGGGAGAGACCGTAACATCTTTCCATGATTCATTAGAATGAAGTGGAATCATCGGAAAAGGGAGATTCACATCCGAGAAACTCGTTTCCTCATCCTGTATTACTGACAGTGATGAGTAATGTCCATGTGGGACTAGAGAATCGTCCGTTGCCTGGAAAACAGGTTGTAAATAATCCGGACGTTCATGGAATTCCGTGAGCATGTTGATGTGGAAGGTTTTATGCTTCCCGTCAATATCGACGATATAGTCAACATCGGAAACTTTTGATATTACATCGTACGGACCTTTCCAAGAAATAAGAAGTCTGTTTTCCCTACAAGGTAGCAAGACAAATGCTTTGTCACCAGGACAAAGTTGTCGCAAGCATCTCTTCTTATTGGCAAATTGCCTTGCCTTCTGTTTCGCAAATTCAGAAGAAGCAGTTGCCAATTTGCATGCTTCAATAATCTTGTGTCTAAGTGCAATGACATATTCGTAAGAGGATTTTGTGTCATCGACAATATTATCAGCAGTTATAAGGTCATGAAGTAAGGACATAGGACCTCGCGGTTTCGCACCAAAGACAAGTTCAAAGGGAGAAAATCCTGTATGTTCGTTGGCGACCTCTCTGTATGCAAAGAGAGCCGCGGGTAAAACCCTGTCCCAATCCTGAGGATGATCTTCAGTTATCTTACCTAGCAGGTTTTTCAGAGTTCTATTCAGACGTTCTACCATCCCATTAGACATAGGATGATAAATACTACTCAGAGATCTCTCTATCTGTAGAGTCGCCATTACTTGAGACATGGTATCCGATATGAGTTGGGTACCATGGTCTGATAATATTTCTGCTGGAAATCCCAGACGAGAAAATATTAGCCAAAGAGCATCTGCAATATCAGCAGTAGTTATGCTCTTTAGAGGAACAGCCTCTGGCCAACGTGTGCACATATCAACACACGTCAAGATAAATTGGTGTCCTCTAGCAGACTTTATCTTAAATGGACCAATGATGTCTATCGCCATTTTTTGAAATGGTCGAATTGGAATATCTGCAGCCTGAATAGGTGCAGCATGGCGTGGACCTCTGGATTTAACCTCTTGGCATACCTTACAAGATCGACAATAGATTCGTATGTCCCTGTTCACAAAAGGCCAAAAGAAAGACGCAAGAACTCTAGATTTAGTACGGGAAAAACCCATATGTCCAGCACACTGAGAATCATGAGCGTGCTGCAAAATTTTAACTCTCATATTTTTGGGCACAAGAATTTGAGAATGAATGGACTTAGCGGAGTCTTGTACCATACGTACAAGTACGCCATTCTTCATCGTAATCCAAGATTTACGATTTGTATCTTTATTTGGATCACCTTTTGTTGCTAGCGTGAAGAATTTTTTTTAGAGTAGGATCATCTTCCTGCTGTTTCATAAATGAATCACGAGAAATTTCCAAGGGATCATCTTGGTTCTGCGCATCATTATCTTCATAAGGTGAAGATTGAGGCACGTTAAGAGCTTGAGCCCTAGTGACTACTGCATTAGCAGTTTGCATAATGTTATTTTCCCAATCAGCAATTTGTTGCGGAGTGCATTCTTTCACTCCATGAATGCGACCGATGATAAGATCAGCGATCGGATTCGGCAGAAGACATGCGTACACATCTCCTGTAAAGAAGGGAGTAGCAATATTGATAATGGCAGTAG
The DNA here is from genome assembly GCA_024509875.1 of Oreohelix idahoensis. Lineage (NCBI taxonomy): Eukaryota > Metazoa > Mollusca > Gastropoda > Stylommatophora > Oreohelicidae > Oreohelix > Oreohelix idahoensis. The sequence goes on from JAMPIV010018492.1 coordinate 93,275, forward strand.
AGTACTTCTCCAATGTGCCACCAAATGTTACGCATTTGATTATTTTGCCAGTGGCTCGAGAAGGATCTACGAGTGACTGCCTCACACCAATGGTGGTTCACCCCGAATCGAAAAGAATTGAGACCGGAGTACCATTTACTAGACCTCTATTCAAGACAAGAGCACCTCTTCCATCATGCGCGACTGACGCAGGAAGAGCGGGAAGAGGATGACCACAGCTTAAAGTAGAAACCGTTGTTGGATCGAATAATGTTTTGCATTGGGAACATTGAGATGCTCTACCAAAATCTAACGCAGAACATCCGACATTATTAGAGTCTTTCTTATCATTAATTTGATTACCAGCTTCATGGAACTCTTGCTGTGCAGAGTTAGCCTGGTAATGTGATTTATGTCTTTTGTATTGTGATCTACCACGATTATTATCACCTCTATACTTATTATTATATCCTCTGTTATAACCCCTGTTCGGGTTTGAATCATAGTATTCATGATCATAATCATCATGCTCATTATAATGAGTATCTCTGTAATGTTGGTTTTGTTGTTTCCATGAAGGAAAACTTGGGTAGTTCCTATAGTGACTTCCTTTGCGGAAATTTCTGTAATTATGGCCACCCCTGTATCGAGGACTGTCAGCCCGATTCCAGTTCTTCGAAGAAGAACCCTGATTTGAGTGGTTACCTTGGTTTTGATAACTATTCCAATTAACCTTTTTTGTCAAATTTATTTTGAGCTCCTTGAGACTTGTGTGAGTAATTGCGATTGTATGGTGTTGCTGAAGCAACTGGCATACCCCTCTTTAATCTTAGTGTTGCTAAGAGTTACGTCAGGGTGTGCCGTGACGTATTGGTCACAATATTCTTGCATTTGTTTTAGTGTTTGGGGTTTACGCTCGTGTAAAAATTCAAGGAATAGTTTTATTCACAGAGGACATGATCTTGTCTCTGAGCAACAAATCCATAAGAGCGTCATATGTTTTTCTCTATTTTGGACAATTAATCCATCGTGTGTAAATGTAAGACGTGTTTTTGCAATGAATTCTGAGAATTCTACCCCTGTCTCATGTACCATTGTCTTAAACAAAAATACGATAACCTTCCTCTGACAATTGATATTTCTTTATCAAGGCTGCCCTAATAACATCATAATTATCCTTGTCAGTTTCTTCAACCAAACATAAACTCGTCAGAGAATCACCTTTTAGATTCTCAGACAACTGATTAGCATATTGTGATTTATCCACATTATGAGCTCGACAAGCACGTTCAAATCTATCAAGCCAGAATGTTATATCGTCACTGGCAGAGTTGAACGCTGGCACCTTGACCTTGTAAGTAAAGGGTTTACCATTACCACTAGATGCTTGATTAACATTACTCATATTTGTCAATTTTAATTTTTCTAACTCAAATGCTAAAAGTTCTTTCTGATGTTCATGTTCTCTTATTGCTTTTCTTCCTCAGCTTCTAATCTTTCTCTTTTTCTTCTATTTGAAGTTTTCTCTCCTCAGCAGCAGCTTTTTTGAGAATTTTTTTTTCTTTTTTCTTCCATTTGAAGTTTTCTCTCCTCAGCAGCAGCTTTTCTCTCCTCAGCTTGCATCTGCAATCTTAAGTTCTCAGCATCTATCTTCTTTTGTTCAACTTCTGCTTTCCATTTATTCTCATCTTTTTGTTTTTTCTCTTCTGATTTTAATGCAATAGCAAATTGAGCAGTTTTCCCCATTCTTCTAACTCTTTACCAGTCTTATCAAGGGATTTCCCTTGTGCAATAAAGTAATCTAAATTAGACATCCTGTCTAATGAGATCAGTAACCTGAAAAAGTAAATAAATTACCTTATCCCACTTTAATGGGAGACAAGTCTGTACTATAGACTTGTATACTCACTTCACTTTATTACACTCTGATAACCTTAGTGTAAGACCCTATATGGTTATCTTGTTTATAATATAAACAAATGATAACTTGAGTACCTGTGGAAAATATAATATCTTTCTATCCCAATCACTGTGGGAGACAAGCCTTACAAAAGTCTTGTATACTTTCCTTGTACAACAATAATAATAATAAAGTACTGGTCTGTACTATAGCATAAGTGTATTCAAATATACCTCATATATCATATGTCAACAAAGACATTAACAAGGACAAACAAGAAAAGACAATATGAAAACAATTGCAGAAATCAAATTAAGTTAAATATAAGGAAACTGAAGTAAATAATCACAGAATCTGTGATGATAACTGCAATGAACTAAAACAAAACAAATGACGTCACAGTGTATAAACATAAGGGTGTAAAGAACTGAATGAAAGGAAAGATGAGACCTACAATTATACAAACAAATCAAACAAAACTAAAGAACAGAAAAAATATTACAAAAACAACGATGAAAAAGAACACGTCATCACAACAAACAAAAAATAGCAACAGATGTTGCATGCAAATTTTCACTTAAGAAAATGTGCCCCTACAGAACACTAGTATAAGCCCAATGTTACTTGGGAAATCTTGTACTAGTCACCACCCATCCAGGCCCGCTGACATATAACAACTATTACATTATAAACAAATAATCATGTCAAAACATAAATACATATATGTCGTAGATTTATTGAGATAGGTTGAAGATGTTTAAGGTCCCCCGTCTGAGCAAGGTGATAATGGTAAAACTTATGTGAGAATAAGGGGTAAGAAATAGCTTTGTTTTTTTTCACAAGGGGGTGAGAGTGTAAGAGAAAGGACAGTCTCTGGATTGAGTAATTGCTCTAATCCAGCCTATCTCACGACAATATTTAACTAGACTCCCTTAATCCTGGGTACATATATATACGAGTTACACTCCACTTACATATACACAATTATGTGACATAGTACGTACAGACGTGAACCAAGCTATGGATAACATATACTGGGCAGGGGTTTTGACCAACACAATAACTTAGGTTTATTATGTATTTATTATCTTAAAGAAATCACATACAACAATATTATCTATCAGAAGGTAATGGAAGTTTTTACAGACATAAAAAATGCAAGAAAATGAATATTAACCCAATAGGCTCTCCCTTACTGTAAAAGAATCCCAAAGTAGATCCTGACAGAGGTACTTAACCTTTAAAGATTACAGTTAATAATAATATATATAGGGATAGACGATAAAGTAAAAGAAGACAAGTCTAGAAGATAGTTAATCTATCCTGAAACAAAGAAGACAAGGAAAATGATATAACAGTATTTGCAAACCCGAAAAGACTGAAGTGAGTATAATGAATATACTATGAAATATTCATTTTCTCTTTCTTACAGTCTGTCGGTCTGTGGCCACAAGCAATCAGCGAAATCACACTTACCTAACTACTCTTTAACACATCTGTGTATCTTTGACATATTTCAGGTGGTGCTATCCAAGGGACCCCAGTATCCTCCAAGAGATGATTAATTTTTCCTAATGGGGAACGTGCCGCTTAAATAATGCTAATATTATGTGTCAAAAAGTTCACTCAGGTAGTGCAGGTAAAATATACGCCCTATTGCGATCAAAATGTTCTCCATGGCAGCACACAGATGTCCGATATTTAAGGAAAATGTCTGTGGGTACACTGTTAGAAAACCAAATAATGGGATAAGCAAAGGATCTCCTATCTGTTTTTATCTCTCACTCTGGGGTTGGGTGGCCGGTTTATGGACCCAAGTATTCTTTTTTTCCTGGATAAATCCACTTGAGAAAAGGAAAAAAAACTACGATAGTCAATATTCTGGAAACAATGTTTTATATATAGATATTTGGTCACCACAGGCGGATCAGATTTGCTGTGAACAATCTGGGTAATTTCTTGTCCATTCTGAGTTTTATATTCTTTAAAATGTTTATCATGTGGGGACTTTCTCTCTGTAAGAAAACCACAAGAAACCGCACAGGTCCAAATCTAGGACCCAATAAATATTTAAAGAATGTTTCTGGAGCAATTATTCAGGACCGCTAGTATCACAGGGTTGATCCCCTAGATGTAGAAAAAAACAAACATTTTAACAATGATATCATTATTATATTCTACACTCGTTAGGTAAGACCTCTAGATCCCTCCGGTATTAAATTATATTTTAAAACCCACAAAACTTTAGTAATTCACAAAATTACGCATGATGAATAAAAAGTATATTTATCTCTAATTATCAGTCGACTAGCGTATATTAATTAAGTTAAAGCGTCTATTGATGGGGGAATAGCAAGAAATTAAATTTACTTATTACATCTGGAACTATTTAATATGCTTTTTTAATAAACACAGAAATCCCAAGTGAAAAACATTAACACGTTAAGGCACTCAAAATTCTAATAGTATATATATGATTACCGCCACGCAAGGACAAATTGACACTCTCCACGAATCTAAAAGGAATTATCTTTATATAAAACTCCAAGATTCGCGCTAGAAGATATCACTCGCAATTCCTGGGGCAGACTGATGATGAATTTTCTAAAACTGCGCAAAAATATAACTGAATCGGCCCATGTTCCCATGACTGGCAAACGCACCTGCGAATTCTTCGTCCATTCATTTATCAGGTGTTAAACAGAGGGTGCTGATCTCGGCTCTTGACATTGTAACCTGATCTCCGATGTCCTGCCAGTCTGTTGGGGAATGTCAGTAAGAGATACCGCCGCGAGAGAAGACAACGGGAAAAAAGGGCGAATGTCCAGATAACTTATGGCATACCAAACCAGCAATCCGGGAATGACTCGAGTTGTTTAGATGTAAGAGAGGTTTAGTTGTAATTAAAGAGAGGTTCGATTTTCATGTACGTCACAATATAGCATACAATAATAATATATATATTATGAATAGATGAGAAGGGTGTTGCAGGTAGAGAAGTGTTGCAATAAAATGTGTTATACAGAGAAGGCTTAGCTTTTTATTCAAAATAACTTGCCACTTTAAATAAATTTTTAAATTCTTGAACTAATTTATTACAAAGTTCAACAAATTAGAATATAGAAGATCCACCGATGAAATATATTAACTTCGGGGGTTCTGTTCTAATATTTACTGCACGCATTTCCTGTCAATATAGTGGATTCTCACTTGTGTCCAGCAATGTCTGCGTTGTGACATAAAACAATGTCTGTACTACTACAACATGTCACAAAGAGCTGACCTGTGAAAGAATGACAACAAAACGCTGGCCAAATGTACTGCCTATAGTGCCTTCGCTCGATAGGACAGGTCCATGCTAACCTCGACTGTTATAGTTGTACTGTAAACTTGTACATCAGTGTTTACGTAAGTCGTATGTGGCGTCAGGAATGGTGGACCCTGGTTTTACAATACCCCAGGAATCTTGGTCTACCAAACTGTAATAGTAATGATATTCCGCTAGCTGCAAAGGTGCAACAATAGGACAACCGCACGCTGTAAAGATGTGATATTAGGTGGTGTGTACTGGTCATCATTGAAGAATGGGTCTTCAATAGGTATGTTACCACTGCATAAGGCGAATCAACCGGTCTTGTATTTGACGCATAGCGTGAGAGTGTTAGGTACGCGAATGGGTGTACTGTTCGGTGTAGTATTTGACCACTATATAAGGTTACACTCACACAATTTCTTATGCAAATCAATGATGGCTGGAACTATAGCTGACGTTTTTCAATGGTTTTAATTGGACACACACACTTGAACAAAACGGATACAGTCATGGGTACATGTTGACACGGTAAATCATGGTATTTGGATCGTAGGCGGTAAACATCAAGACAAATTCAGGCAGCATATTGAATTACATTATGGGACGACAGTAGGGGCAAAAACGTTCTGGTTGTCTATCGCCGCGATACTCAGTAAAGGTAAATACATGAATATCAATAGTGGTTCGCTGCTAGAATATTCTCTTGGCTAAGTTCTTCAGCTTTATCATAGCAGATGTTTATTACAATAATGTTAAACCACGATAGTGGGTTTTCCATCATAGCATGATCTCTATTATACCACTGTCCGATAGTAAGATTTATATTCTGTTCTCTTGACAGTGATTCATAGTGATGACAGGAATTCAAGATGGCTACCTTCTTGAGTTTCGCTCAATCACTCAGAAGAAGGATAAATGATAAGCCAAAGTTAATTCGTAATAAAAATTCTCATAGCATTTCCATACAGTCCTATATCAATAAGGTTGCTTCATGTAGTACATAAGCGCTGTTGGTTAAACTGTCATCTTCATCAATATACCAACGATTCTAGATGCTCGGTAACACGATGTCCATCTAGATCTAGGCAAAATAGAGATTATCAAAAGGGTCTGGTATTACCTGGAGTCCGAATTAAAACACAATAGAATAATAATTAATAATAAATTCTTTAAGCACCAAACACGGCGCATAAGGCAGAAACCAGTGCTCTCCAGGTTGTTCGTTGTGACGCCACTCCTCTTAGCTCTTGCACATTATTTAGGCCCAACGTTCTTCCTTCTCTTATTATTGTTCTTCTGAGTGTTTCTTTTGGTCTTCCTTTTTTTCCTCTTACCCTCAGGAACCCAAGTGAGCGCCTGTAGTGGTATTCTGTTGTTTTGCATTCGTAGGACATGACCGATATATGACCATCGTCTTTTCCTTATATAGTCGGAGACATATTTCTGCCTAATCTTCTTGTCTTATTTGTCGATTAGTCTTGAATTCTTTCCAACTGATGTTCATGAGTTTTTCTAAGCCATTTGTTCTAGAATGTATTCAGCTTGTACTCCAATGATTTTGTTATTTTCCAACTCTCACAGCCGTATGTTAACACTGAGATAACATTTGAATTAAACAGACGAAGCATGGTATGTATATTCAATGATCGTAATTTCCAAATGTTAGATAATCTATTGAAGGCGCTAGCTGCCAAAGCAATTCTAGTATGGATTTCTCTTGTTGTGTCACCATCCTGAGTCATTTTACTGCCTAAATAATTGAAACTTTCAACTTTCTGTAGTTTTTCCCCTTTCAAGATGATATCAAAGGTCTCGTTAGAAAAGTTCATAGCTTTAGTTTTAGAGGCATTTATTTGGAGACCTATTTTAACCGAGAGATGACACAAATTATTTATTGCTTCTTGGGATTGTCTTGGTGTTGAACTTAAGAATGCTACATCATCTGCGAAATCCAGGTCCCCCAGGAATTTTCCATTTGTCCATTTTATACCCAATTGTTCATTGTGGGTGTAGTTTCTCATAACCCAATCAATAGCTATTCCAAAAAGTAGTGGTGACATAATACAGCCTTGTTTCACCCCTGCTTCTACTGTAAACCATTCTGTATTCCTTTATTTGTTCTAGACAACAACATCTTGCATTGTCATATAGCGCTTTGATTATATTCACATATTTTGTTGGAAAACCATAGATTGTAAGTATCTTCCACAATGATGGGCGGTGTAGACTATCAAAGGCTTTTTGAAAATCGACGAAGGTGATAATAAGTGGCGATTGCCTTTCCACTGATTCTTCTATAATTGTTCTTAGTGTGAATATTTGATCAATACATGATCGTTTCGGCCTGAAACCCGCTTGTTCTCCTGGGATCTTTTCGTCAGCATGCAATTTAAGTCTTTCTAACATCATGCAACATAAGAATTTTCCAGGTACTGATAATAGAGATATTACCATGCCAGTTTATTACAGTCTGAATAGATCACCTTTCTTTTAATTTCAAATAGAATACATGAGGAGAATCTCTGGACAACAGAATCTCGCAGAGAACACTATCTCCTACTGAAAGATCATTCCACATAATCATTTTCAAAAACCTTGTTACAGGACCAGCCCCAAAAACACATACAGCCATTATCAGCTGGCTTCGTCGAGACTCACTACGCCTCCGTAGGAAAACGAATACCTGCCCCAGAGTTTCGGGCACAAAGAATATATAGTCCGACCTAAGCATACGAAGATATACAATATAAGACTGAATCTTCTTGCACTAGACAAATAAATACATATAAATTCTGGCCATAAACATTCTAAGCAAAATCAATCTATTTTCTGGCCCTAACAAATGAGAAATGAACATAAATTCAGTATTCATTGGCCCGCCAAATCAATAACAAGAGAGATCACTCATATAATCAAAAGTATAAATCAATCATGGATAGTCTAACCTTGACCGATAGAGTATTTCTTTTCATATCAAACAGTCATACAGTACATTTGTATGCCTACCTACCTGCAGTAATCCGTGCGTCGCATAATTTCCATACAATATAGAATACAGGAATATGTGCGCAACACCATGCCTTTTTCATTTCTCTTATTTTTTCTTTAACTTCTTCTGTCCACCAAGGTGTCCTCTTTCCCTCCTTCCCCTGTCGGACTTCACCCCATGTTTCTGCTGCAGCTGCTTTTATGATATCTCTAAATTTAAGCAAGAGGGTTTCGCAGGTCAATCAGACAATCGTTTTTCTTCTTCAATGTTTCTCACTGCTGTAGCTTTAAGCCCCTGTGGTACCTTGTTCTTAAACTTCTGCTCCCTCACTTGTAGGTACATTTAATGCTCAAGATCCTCAGGGCTGCGGGGCTCGATTACTTAGTTCTTACATGATGGTTGGCATGCCTAGGCGAGCAACTTTTTCAGTTGTCTTTTTAGGTGACAGCAGGGAGAGTAAACACTTCCAATCTCTGTGTCCTCTCCAGACTGTTAGCACCCCGGAAGATTATGATGAATGAGCTCTTCTTTAACAATAGCATAGTCATCACTGATTTTCACTGTATGCTCCCACGGCGAACCATTGTATGCGTAATACAAGGCTTGCTCAGTGCAGAAATCTTGGTGACTCGCTGTGAAGGGGTCATTTTATGAATAGGACATCCCCAGGTAGCCGTGTCCGATGGGTCCGCCTCATTGGGAATGGTCTTTCGTCAACACTGGGATGGCAATCTCCTAGGAGTTTTGTAAAAGTAGGCAAGTCGTCCCAACTGGTGGTTGTGTGGTGAAGCTAAGCTTGATATGGGTGGTGAATTGTCTGGTCCGCTTATCTTTATTTATACATACAGGCCCGGGGTGGTGGCCTCGGCCTCGGGGGGGAAGCAGTTGCAACAGTCGGGGAGAAAAGCCAGATTGTGACGAGTAGGCGTTGCTTGGGTACGTCAAAGTGTCTACCTTGGTGCAAGGTGTGCTCGTGGCGAAGGAGTGGGGACCTTTGAAGTTAGGTTCCGGTGCTGTTTGTGGCGATCTGAGATCGGGTAGTTGACTTACATTGTCCGTCGCCTTTTGTGACAGGGTTGTAAGATAATGGGTTTTAGTCCCGATCAATTATGGGAGGTGGGTATGTCGGGGTGTTGGGTGAGGTTCAAGTGCTTATAGGGCGTGTTTAGGCGGCGGAATATATGTCGGGCTAGATGTATATAGCGTGTATATGTATAACAGAATATGGGTGGGTATGTTGCGTATAGATATATACAAGCCACGTTAATATATGGGTAATATATAACTGGTTATGCGTAGATATATAGTATATGGGACGAATGGTAATGCTGGTACGTTTTGCTTTTGGGAGAGGGCATAACTGAATCAACTTCGGGTGGTGGTATACTGTCCGTGGGGGGGATAACATGTAACAAAATTAATAGCGGCTAAGTCCTTTAACAGGTTAAAATAATTATGCGAATGGATTGATGAAATTATTATATGGGAAATCAATTATTACTCTTCACTGAGATTTAGGGTGAGGCTATAATTCCAGAAATTATGTCCGATTGCTGGTCCTTCCTTAAAGCAATTAAGGTTGTATGCTCCTCGAATCACTTAGTCTGGAAATTTTGAATCCCTTTTTATGACGGGTGAATCTCGAAACACTTGTCCGGGAAAGTTTCTCTTATAACAGGTGATCCAATTCCTTAGTCCTAATATTTAAAATCCTGGTCCCTTAAGTTTTTCAGAGTTTGTATTTATAATGGGGGGCTTACCTGTAAGTTCCAAAGTTCCCCAAATAACTCATCTTCCACTTATAATATTGGAATCTTTGGTCCGATCCTTTCTTTCTGGCTTTTAGGAGTTGCTCGTTTGAAGATGCGATGCAGTCTTGAGTTTTGTCCTGATTTTGCCTTAATTATATTTCCACTTCTCATTTTTTTTTTCAAAATCACAGATTTGTGTCCGCCGAATTTTCAATGAATTCATTGTTTTAAATCCGGCCCTCCAAATCAAACCTTAATCAATCTCTTTAGCACTGGGTTGGGGGGGTTGTCCTAATTTCAAAATATCCCCACAATGTTTTAAAATACTTAGTCCATGGTT
>JAMPIV010018493.1:0-180000 GCA_024509875.1 Oreohelix idahoensis
TTTTCCCTTTCCTGTAGGGCACTCCGTTTGTTCCTTCTTATTTGCTCCTCATCTTCTAACTCCCCCCCTTCTTTTGAACCATCAGAAAATGCCGTATTTGAATCATCTTGTGTATTCCCCTCCTTATGTGATCGTGTTTAACATTAATATAGTTGTACAGAAAAATCGCGGAACGAAATTCCCAAAGTAGCAAATCCGCTAACTCTTTAGCCATCATTAATAATGAGGATGAGACTGAAATATTCTCCTCAGCAAAATATTTTAGCGCTCTTGCTCCGCATTGACCAAAAATCTGTCTATCACATGTTCCTCAAGCTGTGGCCGCCTTTTTTAATTGTTGATAATCTCTACACATTCTTCCCACAATTATCTCGGCCAATATAGGGCCTCATATCCTCAGGATCTATCTCATCATCATCCCATAGTGATTCACATACTTAATCCAATATATCTAGTAATCACTTATAGTTATGCCAAATTACTGTCGCAAAAGGTTGGGGGACAATTAACTTTCCAGCCTCTCACAAAGCCAAAAAACTATTTGTTCAAGAAGAAATGAGCTTATTCCTCAATTCTGTATCACCAATTCCTTTTTATAGCACCTTTATCAAGGCACATCATTCTCAGGAAAATCGACATATGTTAACAGCCATTAACACCTATGCATTAAATCTTAATCATATTGTCAAATTGCAAGATATATAAACAACAATAATAACAAAATGAGCAATTAGGGAGGCCTAGCGACATATATGAAGTGACACAATTTACACAAGACACAATCACTTATCTGTCAATGATCCCGCTTCTTTTCCGCCACGACACTGGGTATCACAGTTAGACTGCTAAAACCTCCACTGCGGGAAAAGCACTGCAACTTGATTCGTTTCTCTTCAGGTAATTTCGTCAATATGCTATATGTGGACTTAACAATGCACACAAGTTGACAGGGAACCATAATACAGCACACACTGCAACTCTTGACTCTTCTGTAGTCTGAAATGTACACGGCATAAACTCCGTGTATCATAACGTCTTGAAACTTGTGATGGTGACAAAACTGGCACAGGTAACCCGAATATTGCAGAAATCTGTCACACCCCGTACAAATGCTGGTACATATACTGTCTGAGTCTAGTTGAACTTCCTTGGCCACTGCAGACGTTGTTGTCGTCTACAGGCATGAAATTGGACGTCAATTGCTACTGGTTGTAAAGTTGCCTTCTACCACGAATAAAGCGTGCGTCGTTTCTCAAATGCGCCAAACCCAGGCAGATAATAACCAGGTCACAGTTCTGAAGTACAGGAGATTCAAGCCACGCCTACTTTAAGGGGTCAATTATAAACAAAGTTCAAGTGTTCTACACTCTTGTCACGTGCAAGTCATATGTATTATTTTCAACTTGTAGTGACTGATCCTCTAGATATGTTATGGTCTGGTGGACAAAATTTGATTCACTTTATCCTCTTGCTTCAAGTACATATCACAGTAGAGGTAACAATTTTCTTAATCGTATACGCCACTCAGGCAACATCTTAAATGATATCCAATGATACGAAAACTACGCCACTTAGGCTATCGACGCGAATAGTCGTAGATGTCAGATCCTGTTGACTGTAAACCACCATAAACCTCCCTATCTCTGATGGTTTCAGTGAATGTAATAAAACGTTATGTTATGAAGTTTGGCCATAAAATGTACTGCATTGATAACACAAACACGAGTTCAATATTAATTTCCCGGGCATTAAATCATAGCGTAATACGGCCCTGTCCTATTGGACTTATAATATGCTTAAATAGCTTCACATATTGTCCACACTGCAGGTTAAATTTATGGGGAATATGGCCTGTCCTAATCCTGGTGGGGAATGATAATAGGTGTGTAGTTGACAAATCTTCATTACGCAGTTACACATAATATAGGGCCTGTCCTAATCCTGGAACTAATTATAGCTTAATAGCTTCATGTACAATCTCCACACTTGCAGTTAATTTATATTATGGCCTGTCCTAATCCTGGACAGATAATAGCTTAATAGCTTCATACGACTTTGTCCACACTGCAAGTTCAGATCATATAATATGGGCCGGTCCTTCCTAATTCCTGGACTTATACATAGCTTAACAGCTATCACAAATTTCTTCATACTGCAGAGCCGTCTAACATAATACGGCCTGTCCTAATCCTGGACTTATAATAGCTTAACAGCTTCATTACATCTCCACACTTGCAGTTAATATATATAATATGGCCTGTCCTAATCCTGGACTTATTAATAGCTTAAACAGCTTCACAATATCATTCATACTGCAGCTAAACATAATATGGCCTGTCCTAATCCTGGACTGAATAATAGCTTAATAGCTTCATTACATCTCCACACTGCAGTTTAATATATAATATGGCCTGTCACCCCTAATCCTGGACTGATAATAGCTTAACAGCTTCACAAATCTTCATACTGCAGCTAAACATAATATGGCCTACAAAAGTACCTTAATACACAGCGAAGCCTGCATCACCCGGCAGCTTCATTAATCTTCAAAATATGGCCTACAAAAGTACTTCAATACATAGCAAAGCCTGCATCACACGGCAGCTTCAATAATCTTCAAAATATGGCCTACAAAAGTACCTTAATACACAGCGAAGCCTGCATCACCCGGCAGCTTCATTAATCTTCACAATATGGCCTACAAAAGTACTTCAATACATAGCAAAGCCTGCATCACACGGCCGCTTCAATAATCTTCAAAATATGGCCTACAAAAGTACCTTAATACACAGCAAAGCCTGCATCACCCGGCAGCTTCAATAATCTTCACAATATGGCCTACAAAAGTACTTCAATACATAGCAAAGCCTGCATCACACGGCAGCTATAATAAGGTTCATATGGCCTAAACAAATCTTCACTGCAGTGTATCACATAGGCTGTACACACAGCGAAATATATAAGTCGACATTTTCTCAAATCCTACGTAGGCATACATTATCCAAAAACACTGGGACTCGACCTACACGGGCCACGCCCAAAACACAACTCCCAAATCACACACTAGTCCCGCCAAAAAACCCGTCACGAGATTCGGTTGTCTTGAACACCGTTCTCGATAACACATGCAGACTAGCGAGCTATTCACATGACTCAAAACAGTACAGAATAAATACATTAAACAGCGTTCACACGCTTATCTGTACTCTGTCACCCGAAAATAGGAAAAGATAATTCTATCCTAAAGTCAAACAAGTATCCGCTTAATCAAGCGTTGCAACTCGAAATTTAATTTGTCTAAAAAAACCATTCTAAAGATTACTTTCCCTTCCATAAGTTCCACCTGCAACAATTAGTTTATACATAAATTTCATCTAAGATATCTTAACATCATGATCATCAAAGACGAAAAAACATTGAAAGATCAGCGGTGAATAAATATCAATGAACCGCTAAGTAGTGTTACAATCAATATATGATATATTACATATGTGTACACATTTCAACATAGAAACAACTTTATCAAAGTTGTATAACAGTTATGAATCATGTGGGCATCTAGACAAAATATCTGCCATCACATTTTCTGACCCACGGATAGCTCGCACCGAAAAATGAAATGGCTGTAGAGCAATCGCGTATCGCGTTGATCTCGCGCTCTTCAGATTTTTACTCTGAATAGCCGTAAGAGCTTTCTGGTCAGTTTCCACAATGAAATGCGCGCCAAGAAGAAATCTTTGCAGTTTAAGGATTGACCAAACCATAGCCAATAATTCACGGTCTAGGACCGAGTAATTCTTCTCTGCGGCATTTAATTTCCTAGAAATATACATCACAGGATGCAGAGTTCCAGAGTACTCTTGCATTAGTGCTGCTCCAATCCCGGTGGATGAAGCGTCACTACGAAGAATAAATGTCTTATCCTTAGAAGGCAATACTAGGATAGGTGAAGTAGAAAACATAGTTTTAACCTTATCCAAAGAGGATTGACATTCTTGAGTCCAATGGACTACATTAGGAGACCCTTTCTTTAGCAAGGAAGAAAGAGGTGACATAATGGAGGACAGATTCGGAATGAATCGTCCATAAAATTGTATTAGACCTAAGAGACTTCGCACTTGCTTTTTAGTCTTAGGAATAGAAATGTTAAGTATCTTACTTGTATTATGGTCTTCTGTTTTTAGGAACCCATGACCAACACGGTGTCCTAAGAAAGATATTTCGCTAAAACCAATACATGCTTTCGATGGTTTCGCTGTCAGGTTATGCTCGCGTAAGATAGACAATAGTTCATTTATCCCATTATAGTGATCGTTCCAAGTATCACTGAAAAGACAGATGTCATCAAGATACGCAATGACATCTGAGCGATGAGATAGGATTCGACGCATCATGCGTACGAATGTTGCAGGGGCGTTCATAAGACCGAAAGGCATGAAATTCCATTGGAATAGACCCCTAGGCGTCGAAAAAGCAGTAAACGGTTTGGCGTGTTCGGATAATGGAACTTGCCAATATCCCTTAGACAAATCGAGTTTAGTAAAGAAATGAGAATTCGATAGTCTCGTAAGTAGCTCTTCTAGTAAAGGCATAGGTTCAGCATCAAATTTAGTCACTTGGTTCAATTTGCGATAATCCACGCAAAGACGTATGTTATTGTCTTTTTTTCGTACAATAACCATCGGCGAAGAATATGCTGATGTGGATGGTTCAATAATTTTTAACTCTATCATCTCATCCAACTCTTTCTCTACCTGTGCTTGAAAATGTATCGGGATAGGATACGGTCTGACTCTTATAGGACTATGGTCAGTAAGAATAATGTCATGTTGAATGACATCAGTTTGACCAGGAATGTCAGTAAGGACATCCTGAAATTGTTCTAACATAGTAGAAACTTGTTTCTGCTCTCCTGGAGATAATTCGGGAGAAATTGCAACATCTTTCCATGATTCATTAGAGTGAAGAGGAATCATTGGAAAAGGTAGATTTACATCCGAGAAACTCGTTTCCTCATCCTGTATTACTGACAGAGATGAGTACTGTCCATGTTGGACTGGAAAATCGTCCGTTGCCTGGAAAACAGGTTGTAAATAATCCGGACGTTCATGGAATTCCGTGAGCATGTTGATGTGGAAGGTTTTACGCTTCCCGTCAATATCGACGATATAGTCAACATCGGAAACTTTTGATATTATATCGTACGGACCTTTCCAAGAAATAAGAAGTCTATTTTCCCTACAAGGTAGCAAGACAAATGCTTTGTCACCTGGACAAAGTTGTCGCAAGCATCTCTTTTTATTGGCAAATTCCCTTGCCTTCTGTTTCGCAAATTCAGAAGAAGCAGTTGCCAATTTGCATGCTTCAATAATCTTGTGTCTAAGTGCGATGACATATTCATAAGAGGATTTTGTGTCATCGACAATATTATCAGCAGTTATAAGATCATGAAGTAAGGACATAGGACCTCGCGGTTTCGCGCCAAAGACAAGTTCAAAGGGAGAAAATCCTGTATGTTCGTTGGCGACCTCTCTATATGCAAAGAGAGCCGCGGGTAAAACCCTATCCCAATCCTGAGGATGATCTTCTGTTATCTTACCTAGTAGGTTTTTCAGAGTTCTATTCAGACGTTCCACCATCCCATTGGACATAGGATGATAAATACTACTCAGCGATCTCTCTATCTTAAGAGTCGACATTACTTGAGACATGGTATCCGATATGAGTTGGGTACCATGGTCGGATAATATTTCTGCTGGAAATCCCAGACGAGAAAAATATTAACCAAAGAGCATCTGCGACATCAGCAGTAGTTATGCTCTTTAGAGGAACAGCCTCCGGCCAACGTGTGCACATATCAACACACGTCAAAATAAATTGGTGTCCTCTAGCAGACTTTATCTTAAATGGACCAATGATGTCTATCGCCATTTTTTGAAATGGTCGAATGGGAATGTCTGCAGCCTGAATAGGTGCATCATGGCGTGGACCTCTGGATTTAATCTCTTGACATACTTTACAAGATCGACAATAGATTCGTATGTCCTTATTCACAGCAGGCCAAAAGAAAGATTGAAGAACTCTAGTTTTAGTACGGGAAAAACCCATATGTCCAGCACACTGCGAATCATGAGCGTGCTGTAAGATTTTAACTCTCATATTTTTAGGCACAAGGATTTGAGAATGAATGGACTTAGCGGAGTCTTGTACCATACGTACAAGTACGCCATTCTTCATCGTAATCCAAGATTTACGATTTGTATCCTTATTCGGATCACCTTTTGTTGCCAGAGTAAAGAATTTCTTTAGAGTAGGATCATCTTCCTGCTGTTTATAAAGGAATCATGGGAAATCTCCAAGGGATCATCTTGGATCTGCGCATCATTATCTTCAGAATGTGAAGATTGCGGCATATTAAGAGCTTGAGCCCTAGTGATTACTGCATTAGCAGATTGCATATTAACATTTTCCCAATTAGAAATTTGCTGTGGAGTGCATTCTTTCACTCCATGAATGCGACCGATGATAAGATCAGCGATCGGATTCGGCAAGAGACATGCTTGCACCTCTCCTGTAAAGAAAGGCGTAGCAATATTGATAATGGCAGTGGAGTACTTCTCCAATGTGCCACCAAATGTTACACATTTGACTACATTGCCTGTAGCTCGAGAAGGATTTACGAGTGATTGCCTCACTCCGATGGTAGTGCACCCCGAATCGAAAAGAATTGATACCGGAGTACCATCTATTAGGCCTCTATTGAAGACAAGAGCACCCCTTCCATTATGCGCGATTGACGCAGGGAGAGCGGGAAGCGGGTGACCGCAGCTTAAAGTAGAAACTGTGGTTGGATCGAATAATGTTTTGCATTGCGAACACTGAGATGCTCTAGCAAAATCGAAAGCGGAATTTGCTACACTATTGGAGTCTTTTTTATCATTATTCTGATTATCGGCGTCGTGGAACTCCTGTTGTGCAGAGTTAGCCTGGTAATAAGATTAACCATGTCTTTTGTGTTGTGATCTACCTCGGTTATAATTGTCTCTATAATTATTATTTCCTCTGTTATAACCCCTATTTGGGTTTGAATCATAATATTCATGATCATAATCATCACGCTCATTATACTGAGTATCCCTGTAATATTGTTTTTTTTTGTCTCCATGAAGCACTTGGGTAGTTCCTATAGCTACTCCCTTTCCGAGAATTTCTAACATTATGGGTACCCCTCGCGTGTCGAGGACTATCAGCCCGATTCCAGTTCTTCGAAGAAGAACCCTGATTTGAGTGGTTATCTTGGTTTTGATACTTATTCCAATTAACCTTTTTATCAAATTTATTTTTAGCTCCTTGGAATTTGTGTGAGTAATTCTGATTATATTCTGTTGCCGAAGCAACTGGCATACTCTCTTTAATGTTAGAGTTACTAAGAATCATGTCAGGGTGTGCCGTGCCATACTGGTCACAATATTCTTCCATTTGCTTTATTGTACCAGGTTTACGCTCATGTAAGAACTCTAGGAATGATTTATTTACAGAAGACATGACCTTGTCTCTTAGCAATAAATCCGTAAGACCATCAAATGTTTTCTCTATTTTGGATAATTAAATCCATCGTGAAAGTGTAATTCGTGCTTTTGAGATGAATTCTGAGAATTCTACACCTACCTCAGGTCTCATTGTTTTAAACAAAAGACGATAACCTTCCTCAGGCAGCTGATATTTCTTTATCAGAGCTGCCCTAATAGCATCATAATTATCCTTGTCGGCCTCTTCAACGATATATAACTTACTCAGAGACTCCCCTTTTAGATTTTCAGACAACTGATTCACATACTGTGATTTGTCAACATTATGAGCTCGACAAGCACGTTCAAATCTAGAAAGCCAAAATGTTATGTCATCACTGGTGGGTTGAACGCTGGTACCTTGACCTTGTACACAAAGGGTTTACCATTACCACTAGATGCCTGATTAACATTACTCATACTTGTCAATTTTAATTTCTCTAACTCAAATTCATGTTCTCTTATTGCTTTTCTCTCTTCAGCTTCTCTATCTAATCTTTTCTGTTCTGCAGCCGCTTCTAATTTTTTCTGTTCTGCAGCAGCTTCTAATTTCTTCTGTTCTGCAGCAGCTTCTAATTTCTTCTGTTCTGCAGCAATTTCTAATTTTTTCTGTTCTGCAGCAACTTCTAATTTTTTCTGTTCAGCTGCAGCAGCAGCTTCTAATTTCTTCTGTTCTGCATCAAATCTCCTTTCCTCCACTTGCATCTGCAATTTCTTTAGTTCAGCAGCAGTATCAGCTTCTTTTTCTAATCTTTTTTTCTTCAGCCAGAGCTTTTCTCTCTTCAGCAGCAGCAGCATTTTATTTTCCTCAGCTTGCATTGCAATCTGAAATTCTCTCAGCATCTTATCTCTTTTGTTGTATGGTTATTTTTGTTTATAATAACCAATGATAACTTGAGTACCTGTGGACAACAATAACTGTATATCTCAAATACTGTGGGAGACAAGCCTTACAAAGGTCTTGTATACCTTAATGTAATCAATGATCACTTGAGTACCTGTGGAAAATAATATTTCCTATACCAATCACTTTGGGAGACAAGCCTTACAAAGGTCTTGTACACTTTGTTTTATAACAATAATAATCATAAAGTACTGATCTGTACTATAATATAAGTGTATTCAACTATACCTCCTATGTCATATGTCAACTAAAGACATTACAAAGGACAAACAAGAAAAGACAATCTGAAAACATTTGCAGAGATCAAATTAAATTAAATAGGAGAAATGAAAAAAAAAATGATCACAGAATCTGTGATGATAACTGCAATAAGATAACAAGACAAATAACGCCACAGTGTATAAACATAAGGGTGTAAAGAACTGAAATGAAAGGAAAGATGAGACCTACAATTATACAAACAAATCAAACAAAAATAAAGAACAGAAAAATATTACAAATACAAATATGAACACAGTCGTCACAGCTAACCAAATATTTGCAAACAATGTTGCATGCAAAATTTCAATTAAGAAATTGCTCCCTATAGAACGCCAGAACAAGACCAATATCACTTGGTATTTCCTGTTCTAGTCACCTCCCATCCAGGCCCGCAAACACATAACAATCACACATATAAACAAATAATATATAAACATAAATACATATAAATCATAAATAAATGTGTACATTATATATAATGAAATGTGTTGCATTTGCAATGTATTGTACTGTATGCTCAGTTTTAACAAATTAGACTACCACTTTATTGAGTAATAGATTTGCTTTCTAACTGTTACACTGTCCAATTTTTTTGAGCACATTAGAAGATCCAACGATGAAATTTGCACTTTATGTTCAACATTGCTCTTCTATTACAGCAGGATAAACAATCACTAGTTTAGAACACTGACTGTACTGTGCCAAATGTCAACAAGTGCTGACCCAGATATTGCTACACTTGTCAGAACAGGTCAAGCTGACATTGATTGTATAGCTGTCC
This sequence comes from Oreohelix idahoensis, assembly GCA_024509875.1. Classification (NCBI taxonomy): domain Eukaryota; kingdom Metazoa; phylum Mollusca; class Gastropoda; order Stylommatophora; family Oreohelicidae; genus Oreohelix; species Oreohelix idahoensis. Next base: position 9,515 of record JAMPIV010018493.1, read on the forward strand.
TACTGGTGTTGATGTGGTCAAACAAATGTTCTTGCAACTGTAAAATGTGATTCTCAACACAACAAGACTGCGTTGGCTGGACCCAGGAATCTGGCCCACCACTGTAAAGTGTCAATGTAAAGTGTGGTGTAAAGTGTGTTCTCTTTCTTCGGTAAAGCTCCACTATCAATCACTGTAGCATGTTGTTTGTGGTGCCACTACGGTATATGTCCATTGTAGTGTACCGAGTTGTTGAGATCAGGCATGCTCCAGTCTACCCAGCTGTAAATGGGTAACTCACCCTAGTCCTGAGTTAGGGAAGGCAAAGGCAGCTGTAAGCAGTAGTTTCCCTCTAAGGCTCCAGGGGGAGCAGGCCCTAAACTTGGTCAATTCAACCGACGCAGGATGGTGTATATATGGAGTGGAAGTGTAGAGTGTGATTAACGCGAATGGTGGACAGTTCGTGTTCTGACCAATCTAAGCACTCATTCACTTGTGTCTACAAGGCACCAACGCAGACTGCTGAAATCTTTTTTACACTGTTTATTTAGACGCACACACTGGGACATAACGAGTAAATCATGGGTATATGTTGACACATCAATTTGCAGGCATACATAGTAGATCCCATGTCATGACACATTCATATATCATGGGTAGTACATCAATAGCTTCCAATGTTATCATACATTATGGCCGCATCCCCTATCTGACTAAACGCGTCAGTGAAGGCGGATCGGTAAGTAACTAAAGTTGCTTTATGTTCACAGTTTATATCATATTATGAAACCACGATAAGGGGTTTCTATCAAAATTGAGATCTCCTTGCCACTGTCCGAATAGTAAGATACATGCCCCGTTCTCTGGACAGTGAATCAAAAATATGATGACAGGAATGTAACATGGCCGCCTTCCTGAGTTGTCGCTCACTCACTCATAGGAGGGTATATATAAGCCAAAGTTAATTTGAAATGCATATGAATAATTTCCTAAAGTTTCTCCATACAGTTCTACAGTAATCCAGTTACTTCACGTAGACATAACTGCTGTATGGAAGCCCGTCATCTTCGTCGATACAAACATGACCCTAGCGTTGCGAAGCATAATATTCCAGCTAGGTCTAACCGACATGAGATCATCAAAAATAGGGTCTGGCATTACCTGGAGTCCGAATCATACATGATACCGTACATTAGGAGAGTCTCTAACACAAACTCTAGTAGAGACACAATCTCCTACAGAAGAAAAACCACTTCATAAATCATTTTTACTTAAGAATGTACCAGCCCTTGAAAATGCGTACCCGCCATTGTAAACGGTACATCGGAACTCATCACGACTTGTCAAGACAACTCCTACTTCCGCTAGAGCGGCATAACAAGAATATAGTCCTGCCTACCCATCCAAAATATACAATATAGGACTGATTCTACTTGTACTAATAATATGTAATACATATGAATTCAGGCCATAAACATAATAAGCAAATTAATCTATTTTCTGGCCCGAACAAATAAGTACGGACATGAGTGCAATATCCATGCGCTGAATCAATATCAAGAACGATTACTCCTATAATCACAAGTGTAAATCAATCATGAATTATCTAGCTTTACCATAGACAGCATTCTCATACACAAATGAATGAATGTCTATATCTTTTCCATATTAAATAGCCATATCGATTTTTGTAATATGTGCGACAAAATATGCACGCAACACTAACCTGCAAGGGAATCAGTCGTAATGGTTGTTCTATGTCTTCCTACAAGGGAATCAGTCGTAATGGTGGTTCTATGTCTTCCTACAAGGGAATCAGTCGTAATGGTTGTTCTATGTCTTCCTACAAGGGAATCAGTCTTAATGGTGGTTCTATGTCTTCCTACAAGGGAGTCAGTCGTAATGGTTGTTCTATGTCTTCCTACAAGGGAATCAGTCGTAATGGTTGTTCTATGTCTTCCTACAAGGGAATCAGTCGTAATGGTTGTTCTATGTCTTCCTACAAGGGAATCAGTCTTAATGGTGGTTCTATGTCTTCCTACAAGGGAGTCAGTCGTAATGGTTGTTCTATGTCTTCCTACAAGGGAATCAGTCGTAATGGTTGTTCTATGTCTTCCTACAAGGGAATCAGTCGTAATGGTTGTTCTATGTCTTCCTACAAGGGAATCAGTCTTAATGGTGGTTCTATGTCTTCCTACAAGGGAATCAGTCGTAATGGTTGTTCTATGTCTTCCTACAAGGGAATCAGTCGTAATGGTTGTTCTATGTCTTCCTACAAGGGAATCAGTCGTAATGGTTGTTCTATGTCTTCCTACAAGGGAATCAGTCGTAATGGTTGTTCTATGTCTTCCTACAAGGGAATCAGTCTTAATGGTGGTTCTATGTCTTCCTACAAGGGAACCAGTTGTAATGGTTGTTCTATGTCTTCCTACAAGGGAATCAGTCGTAATGGTTGTTCTATGTCTTCCTACAAGGGAATCAGTCGTAATGGTTGTTCTATGTCTTCCTACAAGGGAATCAGTCGTAATGGTTGTTCTATGTCTTCCTACAAGGGAATCAGTCGTAATGGTGGTTCTATGTCTTCCTACAAGGGAATCAGTCGTAATGGTTATTCTATGTCTTCCTACAAGGGAATCAGTCGTAATGGTTGTTCTATGTCTTCCTACAAGGGAATCAGTCGTAATGGTGGTTCTATGTCTTCCTACAAGGGAATCAGTCCTAATGGTGGTTCTGTGTCTTCCTACAAGGGAATCAGTCGTAATGGTGGTTCTATGTCTTCCTACAAGGGAATCAGTCGTAATGGTTGTTCTATGTCTTCCTACAAGGGAATCAGTCGTAATGGTTGTTCTATGTCTTCCTACAAGGGAATCAGTCGTAATGGTGGTTCTATGTCTTCCTACAAGGGAATCAGTCCTAATGATGGTTCTGTGTCTTCCTACAAGGGAATCAGTCGTAATGGTGGTTGTGTGTCTTCCTACAAGGGAGTCAGTCGTAATGTTTGTTCTATGTCTTCCTACAAGGGAATCAGTCGTAATGGTTGTTCTATGTCTTCCTACAAGGGAATCAGTCGTAATGGTCGTTCTATGTCTTCCTACAAGGGAATCAGTCGTAATGGTGGTTCAATGTCTTCCTACAAGGGAGTCAGTCGTAATGGTGGTTCTATGTCTTCCTACAAGGGAATCAGTCGTAATGGTGGTTCTATGTCTGTAGTGGATTGATGGTATTGTCTGATTGAGATATTACGTAATGTGATGCATGAGGCCAGCTGTGAAGGCTCCTGAGATAAGTGTAGCTGTGAATTTTCAGAAGGCCCTTCTTGCTACCACTACGACCTCACACCTACCTTTTTTTTCTAATGAATGTGGCTACGTTAAAGATCTAGGGTAATGATATGTAATGTGTTGTGGTAGTTTACATACACACACACAGATACTTAACAATACTAATAATATTAAGAAAATGTTATAACACACTGAACTAACTCGAGATGTGTAAAATTTGGATAGTAATTTTCTTTAAATTTATTTGTTCTGAACCAAGGTTTTATTTTGGCCAGAACATATGAAAGGTTTTGCAATTATAAATGAACTGCATGAATATGACATAATAAATGAAAGGTGTGTACATATGTATTGTGGCGAGAGGTTTTATTTGGCTGTAGGATCAGTATAGTACTGACAATTACAGAAATAGAATTTCTGCAGAAAATGGTGAAGTCCCAGTGTCGGAGAGAACTACTGGTATCACAAATTAGTTACGGCTGTGAATGTTCTGATCTCGAAACAATAGTAGAGAGGAGACCGACATAAAGTGCCACCTCCGCTGTGTAACTAACTGTGATATTAATAAACAAGGAAACAGATTTTACTTAACACTGATAAAATTGACAAGTCGTTCAAATACAATTTCCTTATTTTTATTTAGTATATACACTATCTACTCTTGTGCTGAAGGGTGAATGTTGAAAAAAATGGAATGTAATGAATTTGTAAGTTTACATATGATTTACAAATATTTATATTTATATATATATTTATATGTAAATAAATATTACACCAAGTTTTCCAATTATAGGAACAAAAAAATTTATATCAGCTGTGCTGTTAATTAATTATAGTACATGGATCAGCTGTGCTGTTAATTAAGGATATAACACTTCTTAGCTATGCTATTAATTTTGTCTCTTGCTATGTTAATTCACGTTTTCTTCATTGACAGTTCTATGCTCACAATGCCGACAGAAATGGTACTAATGTGTACTCATCTCTCTTAAGTCTGTTCTTCTTTGTTTGGTTCACACCACCGGCAGAGTATCGTTCCTTTAGCCCACCCAAGACTGAGGGGGACCAAAGATGTAGAGTCTGGTCAACCTCTATGCTCCTGCGGAGTTCCAGGCAGCGGGATTGACTCGAACATACGACCTCAGGTTTTTAGGACACAATTAAACCTGTAACAAAGCAAAAATAGGGGCTAATTTCTGTCCTCAAGCCCACCTATTTCTAGTGTGAGTGAAATGAGCGTGTCTCCGATGTATGCATGTGGGATGAATGACAACATGGCTCAGTATGATTTAGCAATAGCGAGACAAGACAGGTGTCTACTTGCAAAACATTCTTTCTGATAAACTAATACATGGATACATTCAATAATATAGATTCAATACATGAATAATACATAATTTTAATACATGAATACATCCCATAATATAAATCAATACATGAATAAATCCAATAATATGTACACCTACGTGTGATACAACAATGTCCTTCCCCCTATACTATACCACGCCTCTCTGACATACTAGCTGGTAACATATATCCTAACAATATTGTTATGTTCTTATGATAGGAGTATATGCGACGAGGACTGTTTGGTGATATATCAGGTTGGAGTTATAGGAGACAATAGATTGGAGTTAGATGCGACAATAGATTGAGTCCTGACAAGGACTGTTTTGGTTATATTGGAGTTGGTCTTATCTGAGACAATAGATTGAGTTCTAACAAGGACTGTTTTGGTTATATTTGCAGTTGGTTTTATCTGAGACAATAGACTGAAGTTATAGACTGACAATAGATTGAAGTATAGGAGACAATAGGTTGAAGTATGAGTCCTATTAGTCTTCGTCTATTCAATCATAATAGGAAATACAATCATTATACTTAATTCCCCAAGATACAATCAGTAACCTGATAGGTAGTATAAATGACACACAACAAATACCAACGGTTATCGTGAATATATTTACCCTCCTAAGATTTTAAACTGGCCAGGTTTTGACGCGACTTAGCGAAGTAGGTTGCAGGTCGATGCCCTCAGGTAAGTTGTAAATCAAAGTGACAGCTTCTTCCTCTTCAGCTCTGGCGTCAAGTTCGGGATTGCGTGGTCAGCATAAAATCCGCTTGATTATATAGTCAGGTAACTACTTGAGGAAAGCTTTCGGTTGGTTCCTGGCGGAGCAAAATGATTGGTTTCCTCCGGTTTTGTACCTGGTCTCATACAGCCTAATTTTATTCAGTTTTCATCGGCCATCTTGCGTGAACAAGATGGCCGTTAATTTATTCTGTCTCAGAGACTGGTGAACGTTGATCGTTGATTGGTTGAAGCAAATCTGTATCTCGACATAGTGATTAACAAAGTAGTGGGTTACACTTCGTTTCACGACATAGCCCCCTCCTTTCCTAGCTGTGACTTGTCATAGCTGACGTGTAAACCCCTGCTGTGGTTAATCCTTTTGCGTCTGTCCTTCCAGAGTACTAGGGTGTCGACTTAAAAAATCAGCTCCTACATTGTCTCTTCCCGGAATGTAATTCACGGTAAAGGAATAAGGCGCCAGAAGCAGACTCCACCTTAATAATCTCGAATTTAGCTTTTTAGATGCAGCCAAGAATGTTAAAGGTTGATGATCGCTTTGGACAATGAAGTGTGTCCCATACAGATAAGGTGAAAATTTGTTGATGGACCAAATTAGAGCTAAACATTCCTTCTCTATGGTCGAGTAGTTCAACTCAGCTGCATTCAGCTTCCTACTGGCGTAGGCGACTGGTAAAAGTTCCTCCGGCTGGGCTTTTGATTTCTGCAAGAGAGTTGCACCAATACCTATACTGCTAGCGTCCGTTCTTAATACAAATTCCTGTGTGATATCGGGTAGTGTAAGGATGGGTTTGCTGGTGAGTTTTGCTTTTAGCTCTGTGTAAGCTTTTTCACAATCAGCATTCCATTGGATTTTGTCAGGCTGTCCTTTCTTCGTTAAGTTAGTTAATGGTGCACACAGAGAGTTAAAATGGGGTATGTACTTCTGATAGAACCCACATAATGACACGAATGATCTCACATCTTTCTTCGTTTGAGGTCTGGGTGCCTTCTTTAGCTTCTCTATATTCTTTGGGTCAGGAGACATATGACCTGTAGAAATAGTGTGACCTAAGAATTCCAACTCCTTACAACCGATATAGCACTTGGTTGGATGTGCAGTCAATCCAGTTTCTCTCAGTCTGTCAAACAACATGGAGAGCGCTACTATATGCTCTTCAAATGTGTTTGTAGCAACAAGAATGTCATCCATAAAGTTAGTGATATGGGGATTTTGTAGAGGTTCCAACAATTTCCTCATCATTCTTGAAAAGATACTTGGAGCATTTTTCAGCCCAAAGGGTAGTACATTAAACTCGTAGTGTCCGTCTGATGTACTGAATGCCAGCATTTTCCTAACTTCTGGTTTCACTGGTATTTGGTAGTATCCCTTGCTTAGATCTACCTTCGATAAATACCTAGCCTTACTCAGTGTAGAGAACAGCTGGTTGGTGTCAGGTAATGGGTCCACCTGAGATTCTGTGATCGCATTAAGCTTCTTGTAGTAAATACATAACATGTGTTCACCACTAGGCTTCCTTAATAGCACCACACTTGAGCTATAGGGAGATTCAGACTTTGAAATAATTTTCTCTTTTAAGAGATAGTCAATCTCATCCTTGAGTGTTTGTGCTTGCTATTGTTCAGTCCATGTCCGCAGCAATGCTTCCAGTGGACTGTGTATGGGGACGGCAATACAACAACGTTGCCGGACCCACACCTATTTCTATTGTAAGGGGCAGTATACCGAAGTGGGGCCTGTCTCCATCAACTGTTTGGTACAGCCCTGGTTCCTACCTCCTTTGGTTCGGGTTTGTTTCTGCAGCTTTTTTAATACTGGTTGCTGACTAACCAAATTTTCCAAATGATCCAGGCCATGGTGTTCCGACAAATATCTAGTCGGGGTGGGATGTCTCTCGTCCCCTCTCTGTACAATACGGAGAGTTGCCATGGTTACTGGTGTAACAGTAGACTTGTGATTTCGTTTTCTCGTTATCACTGCATCTACCTGTTGTTTTCTCTTGTGTATTTTCTTTGTGGGCCTACGTCCGCAACAATGCTTCCCTAGGTCCTGTAACTGGTCTACGCTTCTGAATGAGGTTACCTGGTTACATTCTGAACAGGATTTCATATACCGACTTATGTCTTCAATTATTCCTGGCCAGTAATATCGCAATGCTATATTTTGACCAGTGGCCCCTTTTCCTCTGTGGCCACTGCCTGATGTAGCATGCTCTTGCTCCATAATTTCCTCCCTATAGAATTTTGGCACTACCAGCTGTCCATGCCCTTTAGGTCCTTTTCCAGCTTGTCTGTAGAGTAGGCCATTTTCCATATAGTAGTCTCCTTTCTCTGGAGGGTTATGGGCCTTTGGCAATTTGCCAAAACAAGGCTTCAATGTGCTGTCTGCTGTTTGAGCCTTTTTCATCTTTGTACGATGAATGGTTATTGGATCTCCCTCCTCCTTTTTGGTGCTCGACCTGGTATGGTTTGCTGCCATGACAACAGGTTTTATTGGGTCACCCAAAAAAGACATATTTACATCCTATTACCAGCGGGTATATAGGATCATCACTTACTGCTGCTCTTATCACTCCTTCTCCATAGCGAGTTCTCACGTTGATCCTTGCTATGGGAAGTGTCATGGTGCCGGTTCCCTGCATTGCCCCTTGTATGTCCACTGTTTCTGTGGTAAGTTGATCAGGGTGCACTAGGGCTGCACTCACGACTGAGTCGAATTCAAATCCGGAATCATATAAGCACTGAATTTTAGTGCCATTACATGTCACTTCCTCACAGACAGGGGGATGGTGGAGGTCATTCTGACTAACTGCCAGTTCCTTCCTTCCCTTGTTCCCTGTTGTGAGACACGCAGCGTAATAAGGAGGGTTCTTCCTTCTGCAGTCCGCAGTATTGTGGTTACTCATTAGACAAGTTTTACACCACTTTCCTTCCTTCCGGTAAGGTGTCTTATCCGATCTTAGAGGGTTTTTGTCCTTTTGGTCAAATCTTTGTTTGTTCCTTGTGGTATGGTCATTTTGTTCATATTTGGTATAGTTTTGTGATGATTGGAAGTTTTCACTCTGCTTCTTCTTATTTCCTAATACTTCTGCCTGAGCTGCTTGATATCTCTCAGCAACAGTTACAATATCTCCCAATCTCTCTGCTCCTTGTTCCATGATAAACTTCCTCATTTCTTGAGGCATGGACTCTTTCACTTGCTTCATCATTATCATTTCTTTCAGATCCTGACACTTTCCTAAACTACTCCATTTTTCCAAATAGGTTTCCAATCTAGCAGAGAATTGGTGATAGTTTTCTCCTGGAAGAAGTTTAGCTGTTCGGAATTTCTTTCTATATGATTCTGAGTTCTTTTCATATCTCACAAGCAGTGCCTGCTTCAGGATTTCATAATCTTCCTGGTCATCTCTTGAGAGCTTCAAATACACATCGTAGGCAATACCTCTCAATCCCTGAGATAGTTTAAGACTCCATTTTTCTTTCACTAAGCCATAGGTAGTGGCTAGTCTTTCGTATCTATCCAGGTACGACTCGATGGCATCTTCTTTCTCAACAAATGGGTCCAGATGAAAATTCATGGCCCCACTTGAGGTGCTCTGGCTGGAGCTACTCTCAGAGTGAGGTGAGCTACCACCATTATTGCCAGTATTTGCCTGAATTTCAAGCTCTTTTAATCTCAACTGATGGTCTCTCTCTGCTTGTAATTTCCTTTCCTCAGCTTCTAACCTTTTAGTTTCTCTTTCAGCTTCCAGTCTTTTGTCTTCTCTCTGAGCTTCCAGTCTTTTGTCTTCTCTCTCAGCTTCCAGTCTTTTGTCTTCTCTCTCAGCTTCCAGTCTTTTGGCTTCTCTCTCAGCTTCCAGTCTTTTGGCTTCTCTCTCAGCTTCCGCTTGCAACCGCCTTTCTTCAGCCTCTAATTTCTTTGCTTCTCTATCAGCCTCTAATTTCCTTGCTTCAGTCTCTAATTGCAACTTTCTTTCTTCCCTATCCATATGTTTGTCCACTTCTGTTGTGACATACTGAGTGAGAGCATCACCTGTCATATTTAATTCCTTACCCATCTGCATGATCGCAGTCCTGAACTTCACCAGATCAGCCATGGCGTTACTTAGATAGGGTATGTATATCTACTATAACCAAATTATTGTAATTAAACTTAATTAATTTAAATGAACAAAAAATTTCCGTGCAACTTTGTGAGCATCAACTATTTACTGAGTACTAAATGGTACTCCTCCTAAGAAAACAATAAAAAAATCCTATTATAGAATTTTTTTCAAAAATTGGTTTCTTGTGTTATCTATGGGTGGCACAAGATAGAGTGTAGATAGATGAATAGACTAAGTATGGCTCAAGATATACAGAAATATCCCAGGAACGAGCCCCCAGTGTGGCGAGAGGTTTTATTTGGCTGTAGGATCAGTATAGTACTGACAATTACAGAAATAGAATTTCTGCAGAAAATGGTGAAGTCCCAGTGTCTGAGAGAACTACTGGTATCACAAATTAGTTACGGCTGTGAATGTTCTGATCTCGAAACAATAGTAGAGAGGAGACCGACATAAAGTGCCACCTCCGCTGTGTAACTAACTGTGATATTAATAAACAAGGAAACAGATTTTACTTAACACTGATAAAATTGACAAGTCGTTCAAATACAATTTCCTTATTTTTATTTAGTATATACACTATCTACTCTTGTGCTGAAGGGTGAATGTTGAAAAATGGAATGTAATGAATTTGTAAGTTTACATATGATTTACAAATATTTATATTTATATATATATTTATATGTAAATAAATATTACAACAAGTTTTCCAATTATAGGAACAAAAAATTTATATCAGCTGTGCTGTTAATTAATTATAGTACATGGATCAGCTGTGCTGTTAATTAAGGATATAACACTTCTCAGCTATGCTATTAATTTTGTCTCTTGCTATGTTAATTCACGTTTTCTTCATTGACAGTTCTATGCTCACAATGCCGACAGAAATGGTACTAATGTGTACTCATCTCTCTTAAGTCTGTTCTTCTTTGTTTGGTTCACACCACCGGCAGAGTATCGTTCCTTTAGCCCACCCAAGACTGAGGGGGACCAAAGATGTAGAGTCTGGTCAACCTCTATGCTCCTGCGGAGTTCCAGGCAGCGGGATTGACTCGAACATACGACCTCAGGTTTTTAGGACACAATTAAACCTGTAACAAAGCAAAAATAGGGGCTAATTTCTGTCCTCAAGCCCACCTATTTCTAGTGTGAGTGAAATGAGCGTGTCTCCGATGTATGCATGTGGGATGAATGACAACATGGCTCAGTATGATTTAGCAATAGCGAGACAAGACAGGTGTCTACTTGCAAAACATTCTTTCTGATAAACTAATACATGGATACATTCAATAATATAGATTCAATACATGAATACATTTAATACATGAATACATCCCATAATATAAATCAATACATGAATAAATCCAATAATATGTACACCTAGGTGTGATACAACAATGTCCTTCCCCCTATACTATACCACGCCCTCTCTGACAAGTGCTATACTAGCTGGTAACATATATCCTAACAATATTGTTATGTTCTTATGATAGGAGTATATGCGACGAGGACTGTTTGGTGATATATCAGGTTGGAGTTATAGGAGACAATAGATTGGAGTTAGATGCGACAATAGATTGAGTCCTGACAAGGACGGGGTTGGTGATATTGGAGTGGGTCTCATCTGAGACAATAGATTGAGTCCTAACAAGGACTGTTTTGGTTATATTTGCAGGTGGTTTTAGCTGAGACAATAGACTGAAGTTATAGACGGACAAGAGATTGAAGTATAGGAGACAATAGGTTGAAGTATGAGTCCTATTAGTCTTCGTCTATTCAATCATAATAGGAAATACAATCATTATACTTAATTCCCCCAAGATACAATCAGTAACCTGATAGGTAGTATAAATGACACACAACAAATACCAACGGTTATCGTGAATATATTTACCCTCCTAAGATTTTAAACTGGCCAGGTTTTGACGCGACTTAGCGAAGTAGGTTGCAGGTCGATGCCCTCAGGTAAGTTGTAAATCAAAGTGACAGCTTCTTCCTCTTCAGCTCTGGCGTCAAGTTCGGGGGATTGCGTGGTTAGCATGAAATCCGCTGGTTTATATAGTCAGGTAACTACTTGAGGAAAGCTTTCGGTTGGTTTCTGGCGGAGCAAAATGATTGGTTTCCTCCGGTTTTGTACCTGGTCTCATACAGCCTAATTTTATTCAGTTTTCATCGGCCATCTTGCGTGAACAAGATGGCCGTTAATTTATTCTGTCTCAGAGACTGGTGAACGTTGATCGTTGATTGGTTGAAGCAAATCTGTATCTCGACATAGTGATTAACAAAGTAGTGGGTTACACTTCGTTTCACGACATGTATGTTACTAGACTAGTTAATATTACTACTGTTTCTAGTTGTAATCTATTTGGGAGAACACTTAATGGATGTGCTGTTGGGGTGGCCTCATCACTCCCTGTCTATGGCGACTACACATTGTCCAGTTATTTGATGGAAATTTTATGGGTGTGTTAGAAAATAAGTTGAGTTGGTGAATTCTCAGCAGACCAGACGCTCACGTAGCTTGAAGGTGTAGCTCTGGTGCTGAGATCTGGTGGCCCCACGTCTCCGTGCTTGGGGGCAATATCAGGCTGCTCTGCCAAAATATAAACTGCAGGGTCCACTCTTGTATTAGTAACTCATCATTTGACACAACATTGGTGCCAAATAAAAACTCACAGCTCTGCAATAAAGTATTGGTCATGTGTCAGAATTCCATCCTCTAACCCATTTCTGGACACAACACTACACACAACAACAACACCACATAGACGGGTCAGCTCTTTTTGACCATACAACGCATCTTACCAAGTTGGTTTCACATAGGATAAGTTCTCCCAGACTACATATTCTGAAATATGTTCATTAGCTTTCTGCCATAGAATAGGATAGGTGATATGTTTCAATGATCTCAACACTTGATCTGTCCTTCATAATCCTTACTGGAGTTTATGTATTTTATTTGTCCCTAGACCCTGAATTGGGGCGGGGGTTCTAGAGCGAATCCTTACTTGTTGTAAGGGATAGATTTTGATATGGCAGTATCAAATCACTCGAAACCTTAAACACATATTAAAATATACAAAGAAATAATTTCATTCTTATCAGAATTATGAATATAGAACACAGTTAATTGCTAGCAAAACTCAGCTGAGCTGCTGGCTTTAGTATGGCGTCCCTCTAAAGATATCAATTTGCTTCTGGGAATACACCACTATATTATTTACTGTTATTTTTGATGAGAACTCAGATGATATAAAGAAGATGTTGGCTGAGAAACACCATCTCCATAAAGCATATTTAAATGATCCAAAATCTACATCCAAGAAAGACGCTTTCAACAACATGCGTAGAATCGTCCAACATAAACTACGCCAGATGCGGGATTCATGGCTGAGTAATAAAGCAGATGAGCTCCAAGGCTTTGCTGACAGCCATGACTTGAAAATTTTTTACCATGCACTCAAAGCGGTCTATGGTCTAACATCATCAGGATCATTTCCCCTCCTTAATGCAGATGGAAAAACACTAATTACAGACAAGGAAAAAATTCTCCAACGCTGGGTCGAACACCTTAATAATATTCTGAACCAGCCATCATCTATTAACGATGAAGCCATCAACCGACTGCCCCAAATTCCTATAAATGAAGCACTAGATGTTATACCGACTTTGGAGGAGACTCAAAAAGCGATTCGTCAACTTTCTAGTGGAAAGGCCCCCCGGCTCCGATTCAATTCCTGTTGAGGTCTATAAAGATGGCGGTTACAGTTCTGATAGAGAAACTTCACATGATCTTCCAGCAAAATGTGGCAGAGTGAAACCATCCCACACAATCTCAAGGATGCGTCAATTATACATCTTTATAAACGTAAAAGGTAATTGCCAAGGGACTGTAAAAATCATCGAGGCATCTCACTACTATCAATCGCTGGGAAGATATTTGCCAGAATCCTTCTTAATCGCCTTACGGCTCATCTTGACAAAGGTCTTCTACCTGAAAGTCAGTGTGGATTCCGGAAAGAACGTGGAACCACCGATATGGTGTTCGCTGCAAGACAGCTTCAAGAAAAATGCCAAGAACAGCACTGTGACCTGTACACAGCTTTCATCGACTTGACAAAGGCGTTCGACACGGTCAGTAGAGAGGGTCTATGGAAGATCATGGCAAAATACGGCTGCCCAAAGAAATTTATCTCAGTAGTGCAGCAACTGCATGATGGAATGCAGGCTAGAGTTCAGGAAAACGGTGAGCTGTCGGAGCCTTTCCCCGTCTCAAATGGAGTTAAACAAGGGTGTGTACTTGCACCGACGCTTTTCAGTATCATGTTTTCTGCTATGCTGACTGATGCTTTCAGAGACGGGGACACAGGAATCAACATCAGATATCGTATTGATGGAAAATTGTTTAACCTTAGGAGGCTTCAAGCAAAAACCAAGGTCAAATCACACACCATCAGGGATCTTCTGTTTGCTGACGATTCTGCCCTCCGTGCTGGCTCACAGGCTGATCTGCAGCGTAGCGTTGATAGATTCTCCGAAGCCTGCCCCAACTTTGGGCTTACCATCAACACGGGGAAAACAGAACTCATGTACCAACCAGCTCCTGGCACAATTTATACTGAGCCAGTCATCAAGGTAAATGGTGAGAAACTGAATGTTATGAACAGGTTCACATACCTTGGTAGTACACTATCCCAGAACATCGTCATTGATGATGAGGTGAACACCAGGATCTCCAAAGCCAGGAGCACATTTGGCAGACTATACACCAACGTTTGGCATCGAAGTGGCATTAGTCTACAGACAAAGCTGAAGGTATACAGAGCTGCGGTGCTTCCAGTGCTGCTTTATGCATGTGAAACATGGACTGTATACAGGCGCCACGTAAAAAAGCTCAACCACTTCCATACAGTCTGTCTCAGGAAGATAATGAACATCAAATGGCAAGACAAGATCCCAGATACCGCCGTTCTTGACAGAGCTGGTATCCCTAGCATCGATACTATTCTGACGCAGTCACAGATTCGCTGGGCAGGTCATGTAGTCCGCATGCCAGACCATCGACTGCCTGGTGAGATGCAGAAGGGTAGACGCTCCCATGGTGGCCAGAAAAAGCGCTTCAAAGACACGCTTAAGGCTTCATTAAAAACCTTTGACATAAACCCAGACACATGGGAAGCTGCTGCGCAAGACCGAACTGCCTGGCGCACATCTCTTCGTAAAGGTGCAGTGGCATGCGAATCTTCCAGAAGAGCAGCAGCGGAACAGCGGAGACAAGCTAGAAAAGATCGTGAAATAAAACCTTCACATGAAGCAAATATTCCCTGCCCACACTGTCCGAGATCCTTCCAGGCCCGCATCGGGCTCATCAGTCACCTTCGTACTCATAGACTATCCTAACATCCTAATAATTGGATGAACAGAGTGGTCTTCATCACTTGTGATGGACGATTAACATTTACTGTGTCTACTAGGACAACTTATAACGAATGGCAAAAATGCGCGTCGGAGCGCCGATAATATATTCATCTATGGCCAATCACCGCCTTTTTTCCTTTCAAATTCAAACCTACTACCAAAAAGTCATTTCAGTCATACCTCAGTCAAGTATGCCTTATTGTCTGTTGGTCCGTCCGTCTCTACTTGCGTTTCACAAAAAACACACTTGTTTTTTGAACCAACTCTGCCTTCCCCTACACAATTTTGCCTTTAAAGTTATTTTTAGCCACAATTCTCCAGCCCATCCCCTCTCTTTCATACCAACTAGATTTTAGCGCTTTGAGTCTCAAGACTGCAGTTTTTGAAAATTAGGGACATTTTTGTTTCAATGCAGACGCTCGCTGATATGAACAACACAGTCTTTTGTCAATATCTTTCTTATTATCTATCCGTCTGTATAAATGAAAGCATATTATTTCACTGCTCAAGATGGGCCATCCGGCCAGCTAGGTTTTATATTCCTAACATTATTATTAAGAAAAAGTTACTTTTCAAATATTTTCTAGAATCTTCTATAATGCGTTCATCACTGCATTCAAATAAACGGACTAAGTTATCGCAAAAGCGTCCAAGAAATGACTGTGGCGTATAATAGCTAAGGTGCCTTTTGTCGATTTCTTTATCTTGTGTCAGCTTGGGGACGTGAATTTTTCCTTGCCCCACCAATTTGCGTCCTTTTAGCCTTGCTAGTTCCAAGCACGTTTCAGTCATATTTTTTTCCTCTGATCTCCGTTCTCATCCCGCTCCAAGGTAAACGTTTTGCCTTCACGTCTAACAATTTAATTTCCATGGCGGGTGGTGAACCGCGGCGTGGGCGATCATGTATTCTAGTAGCTTACGCATTAGTTTTTATCCCTACGTTGTATCATTGGAGATATTTTAACATTGTATCACGGTTAATTTTATGACAATGTCTTCCTACAAGAGAATCAGCCGTAATGGTTGTTCTATGTCTTCCTACAAGGGAATCAGTCGCAATTGTTGTTCTATGTCTTCCTGCAAGGGAGTCAGTCGTAATGGTTGTTCTATGTCTTCCTACAAGGGAATCAGTCATAATGGTGGTTCTGTGTCTTCCTACAAGGGAATCAGTCGTAATGGTGGTTCTGTGTCTTCCTACAAGGGAGTCAGTCGTAATGGTTGTTCTATGTCTTCCTACAAGGGAATTAGTCATAATGGTGGTTCTATGTCTTCCTACAAGGGAATCAGTCATAATGGTGGTTCTATGTCTTCCTACAACGGAATCAATCGTAATGGTTGGTCTATGTCTTCCTACAAGGGAATCAGTCGTAATGGTGGTTCTATGTCTTCCTACAAGGGAATCAGTCGTATTGGTGGTTCTATGTCTTCCTACAAGGGAATCAGTCGTAATGGTGGTTCTATGTCTTCCTACAAGGGAATCAGTCGTAATGGTTGTTCTATGTCTTCCTACAAGGGAATCAGTCGTAATGGTGGTTCTATGTCTTCCTACAAGGGAATCAGTCGTAATGGTGGTTCAATGTCTTCCTACAAGGGAGTCAGTCGTAATGGTGGTTCTATGTCTTCCTACAAGGGAATCAGTCGTAATGGTGGTTCTATGTCTTCCTACAAGGGAATCAGTCGTAATGGTTGTTCTATGTCTTCCTACAAGGGAATCAGTCGTAATGGTGGTTCTATGTCTTCCTACAAGGGAATCAGTCGTAATGGTGGTTCTATGTCTTCCTACAAGGGAATCAGTCGTAATGGTGGTTCTATGTCTTCCTACAAGGGAATCAGTCGTAATGGTGGTTCTATGTCTTCCTACAAGGGAATCAGTCGTAATGGTGGTTCTATGTCTTCCTACAAGGGAATCAGTCGTAATGGTGGTTCTATGTCTTCCTACAAGGGAATCAGTCGTAATGGTGGTTCAATGTCTTCCTACAAGGGAATCAGTCGTAATGGTGGTTCTATGTCTTCCTACAAGGGAATCAGTCGTAATGGTGGTTCTATGTCTTCCTACAAGGGAATCAGTCGTAATGGTTGTTCTATGTCTTCCTACAAGGGAATCAGTCGTAATGGTGGTTCTATGTCTTCCTACAAGGGAATCAGTCGTAATGGTGGTTCTATGTCTTCCTACAAGGGAATCAGTCGTAATGGTGGTTCTATGTCTTCCTACAAGGGAATCAGTCGTAATGGTGGTTCAATGCCACACACAGAACGGAAAGGCAAATAAATGAATGAATTCATACTAGAAATAGAAATGGCCTCTACAAATTTCTTACAAACACATGTCACCGTGAGGTTTGGTAGGATAATAATTTGGTTTTGTTGAAACAGGGGTGCATAGAAAATGGTTTGGGAAATTTGAATAATTTGGGAAAAGGGCTATTAGTTCTAAAGATGGGAGATAAAAGATTGTGCACTTATGCTTAGAGGGAAAGGGAGAGAATCCCTTAGAGCTGAGTCTGTAAAACAAGGCTAGCTTACACTTAGTTAGTTTCTAGAGGTAGACAGTTGTGGTTTACAAGATTTGCATATTAGTATTTTTCTAGTAGATTTTAAGTAAGGGAATATAGCCTTTGAGCATAAACTACTAAGGGAGATAACTACAAATATTAGCGCCCCTTGCAGATTAAGGGAACGAAGAGCTAAACAAACGCACGAGAAAAATGTGAGTAAAAGGTAAACAGTCATGGAACGAAGCTCACTGACTTACTAGCGGGGAATTAACCGTGAGTTTGTGATCGGTGAGTGAACTGAACAATGGACCAATAAGATGACTCGAAAACAAGATCGGATGATGAGACAACGAAATGAAGGACAAAAGAAATTAGTCCTGGCTGAAAATTTGAAGTGGCAAGACATGAAATTGCCGGGTGCTCAAGAAACGAACCTGTGGGTGACAGTTGTTCGTGATGAACCAAATAGATAGCTTTAGCCTGAATTAGCGGTAGCAATTCGAGGATAATAGAATGAACTGTGTTATAAGTCTAGGGCTAGAGTAGTGATGATAGTAGGATGTGATAAGTAATGGAATTCTGCTTGATGGTAAGATTGACTTTTGACTTTTATTATATTATGCAAGATGAAAAGAAGAACCTAATGCAGAATCTTAGTCAACATGGTATCTGAAGATAATGCTGCTCATATTTAAGGGAGCTGTCAACAAGAGAGAACATTGAAGACGAACTACATTATCTCTGAATTAAATGAATAGAGAGAATGTTTCTCAGAAATACTGTAAATACATTAGTTGAAGATAATGCTGCTCATATTTGAGGGAGCAATCACCAGGAGAAAATATTACAGTGGATGCTCGGCTAAGACAAAGTGGTTAACTTTGGTTGAGTAAAAAGCCAGGAAAGGCAAATATGTCTGGTATATAATACAAAAGAAACATTTCCACAACCAAGAGTAAAGAGTTTTGAACTACACTGACTCCCATTGATGGAGATAATCCGCTCTCTCATGTCAGCGTAAGTATCGAGGCTGCCACAGGAGTATTTGATATTGGTTGATAATTTTTTTGCAGGTGTAAATTATGATATAAGAATGATGTACTTGAGGGAGTCAAAGATGACACAGTTGAGATAGAAGAAAAAGAATTTAGGGGAACTATGCACATAGACTAGTATGAGATCCCACGGGAGATGCAAAAATAAATACTCTGAAATAGTTGATTCAACAGAGTAGTAGGCCTTAAGACTTTTGAATGGAAGAATTTTGTCCGATGAATTACACTAGTCAACAAATTTTCAAAAGTTATTTGTACCAGAAATTAAATATACCATTTCTTATTGATTTTGACATGCTGATTTCAAATATCATAATGAAATTCACCAATTGGCTCTGGTTTTTTTTAAATGATGAATTTACATTACAGTAATACAAATAATGTATGCTTGTTTAATTCTCTGGGGTGAACAGCTAGTCTTTCTACTTTAGCATTATAAAAATTGTGGTTACATACTCAATTAATTGATATTTTAACATAAAATGATAGAAAAAATAAAAACATTATTTAAATTTCCCATATCATGTTAAAGGCACATTTGAACCCATTCCGTCATTATTCAATCGCTGTTCGAGCTCTCTTAGCTTGCTTCTTGTAGTCAATCGATGAGGTGTCTCTTGTCACAGTCCAACAGTAATCAGCAAGCATTGAAGGGCTCCAATTGCCTTGATACCTTGTCTCCATAGCAGCAATGTCCTGGTGAAATCATTCACCATGCTCATCAATGACCGCTCCACAGTTTGACATAAAGAAATCCAGATGAGAATCCAGAAAATGAATTTTCAAAGACATGTTGCAGCCAAGACTCCTATACTTCAGAAGAAGATTTTCTACAATTTCATTGTAATTATCAGATCTGTTGTTTCCAAGAAAATATTCCACCACTGACTTAAATGCTAGCCATGCTGCTTTTTCTTTGCCATGCAACACGCAAAGAAACTCGTCATCATGAAGTTTTCGAATTTGCGGACCAACAAATACTCCCTCTCCTATTTTAGCTTCACTCAGTCTTGGAAATTTTCTGATGAGGTATTTGAAAGCCTCATCTGTTTTCTCCATTGATGTGACAAAAGTTTTTCATGAGACCCAGCTTAATGTGCAAGGGTGGCAACAAAATCTTGCTGGTGTCGACAAGTGCTGGGTTCTCAACGTTCTTACTGCCAGGCTGCAATGACTGCCTGATTGGCCAATGTCTTCTGATGTAATGGTCACTTCGTGCACTCACAGAGAAAGCAACAGTACTTGGTGTATCCACCCTGTAGTCCAAGCAAAAGAGCGACCACTTTTAAGTCACCGCAAAGTGACCAATGATGATCGTAGTTTATACACTTCAAAAGCTGCTTAATGTTTTCATAAGTTTCTTTCATATGAACTGCGTGACCAACTGGAATTGACGGTAACACATTACAATTATTCAACAAAACAGCTTTAAGCCTCGTCTTGGATGAATCAATGAAAAGCCTCCACTCTTCCGGTATGTAATTGATTTTGAGGGCTGCCATTAAACCAGAAATGTTGTGGCACGCAGAAAGGTCACCCTCTTTGAAAAAGAATGTAATAAGCGGCTTCTGGCGGTTCCTATTCACAGAAATTGTAACATCTTCTGCCAGGAGATTCCACTGTTGCAATCTGGAACCCAAAAGCTCCGCCTTGTTCTTCGGTAAATTCAAATCTCTTACAAGATCATTCAGTTCACCTTGGGTTATTAAGTGTGGTTTAGTGGATGTAGTTTGCTCAAAATCTGGGTCGCTTGAGGTTGATGGTTCAGGACCACCAATGTCCTCTTCTTCATCAGTGGAAGCAGCTGAAAATTATTCTGGCACTTTGGGAACTGGTAGGTCATCGCCATGTGGTACCGGACGTATTGCAGAGGGGATGTTTGGATATTCCAGAGTCCATTTTTTCTTCTTTGATATGCCTTTCCCAATTGGAGGGACCATGCAAAAGTAACAGTTGTTGAGATGATCAGTGGGCTCTCTCCAAATCATTGGGACTGCAAAAGGCATAGCTTGCCTTTTGCCAGTCAACCACAGTTTAAGATGTGCTGCACATGTATTGCAGCATATGTGTGGCGCCAAGCTCTTATCTTGATCTCATATTCTGCAGCCAAAATACAAACTGTACGCCTTCTTAATCACTTTAGTTATATTTCGTTTTTGTGATACAAATGTAACCTCACCACATATATAACAGAAATTATTAGCACTGTTCACACATGTCCTAGACATTTCTAACTACGATACTTTTGATAAGGACAAATGCACTAACTAATGGCAAAATTTTATCAGAAATAAGATATTTATACACAAAGGTGATGTAATCATAGGTAGGATTGCATCATCAACTTCTAGTAACATTTTTATTGGTCATTAGAAAAAATTATGCAATCGCCCACAACAGTTGCGTCATATATATAAATTCACCGTAATTAAATAAACTAGTAGCATATATCTTGAAAACTAGAGCCAATCAACATTTTTTAATGTGTTTTTCGTTTTCAGCACACCAAAATTAGTTAAGATCAGCTATTTTCATTTCTGGTACATTTTGGTTGTTGACTAGTGTTATTGATGGAAGTTCATGGATCTTAAATTATGTAAATAAACTGTTTTATGTCGACTTACCTCACTTACGTTGCCTTGATATGCGAGAAGGTTGAAGAGTAGATGTATGAAAAAGGGGTAAGCACAAATACTCAAGGGAGTAAAACCACTAATACGAATCAGTCGCTAAACAACAACTAGGAGGGAAGAACGAAGCCTGGTAAGAAGGAAGACGAACCACATCTCATCCAAGAACATCCACCTCTGGCGGAAAGGGCCAGTAAGAGATATAGTCTCACTTGGAAGATAAGCAGAAGAACTAGACAGACAAGTTGAATAGGGTTAAACTAGGCCTGCCTCAGTCCACCTAGTTAATAGAAAATCAGCAGACCCTGCACTGTTACACACACAACACAAATATGCCAACTGGAATAAGTATACAATTGATTTTTTTTAAATGTCGCAATAACATTTCTATCTCAAGTGTAAGATTAAATAAATCACACATATTAAACAACATAGACTACACAAATAGAACAGAAATGCTGTGAAGTGTGCGAACTTTTATAAATAGCAAAAGGTACTAGTGTTCGATAAATGCTAAATACAGTTATCGCTCGAGGAACAAGGACCAACATTCTCCAGTCTACTCAGTGTAAAAATTGGTACCTGACTTTACTCGTGAGCTAGGGAAGGCAAAGGTAACAAAGAAGGGCACCTTCCCTCTCTAACTCAAGAGCAGAGCCAGGTACCCATTTACAGCTAGGTAGACTCGAGCGTGACTCTACTAGGTTTCTATCCGAAAGGAAAGGAAAGCGATCTAACGGCTGAACACAGGACAAGATATCTCTGATGGTTTAGCCAATGGAACGCTGAACAAGACATATCAGTTACAGTAATATGTATTACCAAGTGGTGAGCAAGAGCCCCTATTTGGGGCGTTAGACAGGTAGCGGATAGTAGAATCACCTTAAACACACAGGTAGCGGATGGTTGAATCACCTTAAACACGCAGGTAGCGGATGGTTGAATCACCTTAAACACACAGGTAGCGGATGGTTGAATCACCTTAAACACACAGGTAGCGGATGGTTGAATCACCTTAAACACACAGGTAGCGGATGGTTGAATCACCTTAAACACACAGGTAGCGGATGGTTGAATCACCTTAAACACACAGGTAGCGGATGGTTGAATCACCTTAAACACACAGGTTAGTCGGGAATACTGATAATAGACAGCGGTGTGTGCTATCGCGTGATCTGTTCAAACTGTACAGTGGAAATATAAATGATGCATAGAGGACATGTCAGATGGTGGACATTGTATCAAATACCTGAGATACGCTGATGACGGATTTTTAATAGCAACAAGAGTTACACTAAATGGTTAATACAATTGTAACAGTAATTGAAAATAAAGATATTAGCCGAAGTTGGAAAAATAATGGTGATCTTGTAGAAACCGACTTGTTCCGCATACACAAATTAAACCTAATGAGAAAGTTTTGAAACAAGTCAATTGATTAAAATACCAAGGAAATTAAATGAGATGGAAGACGTATATCAGATGTGAAGAATAGAATTAGCCAGGTAGAATCTGTGTTCCATTAAATTAAACGAGTATTTAATGCCACAAATCTTTATCAACCGAAGTAAGAAAGACAGTTCTTAGTGTTAAAAAGCCCCAATTCTGTAATACTGAAGCGAGTCATGACCAATCAGAAAACAAACATGACAATTACTGAAAGCCACAGAGATGTTGTTTTAGAGAAGAATGTCACGAACAATGTACAGATAAACAAGTTATGAGCACGTGCTGAAAGAAGTAGACACGCAACGGAAGCTTACTGCTCACATTAGAAGGCAGTCATTCACTTTCTTTTGACATTTTGTGAGAATTGTAAAGCCAGAATACAGGATGACAGCAGGAACAATTGAAATAAGAAATAGAGGACGATAAAGACAGAAGATTCTAGACAGTTTAACATTGTAGAATAGAAGTAAGTCAACAAAACAACAGACCATTAGTGGTGTAAGAAGGAGTGGAGAGAAATCATCGCCTACGACACACGACAACGTATTTGATAATGATGCTGGTGATGATGACACTAATTCAAAACAAAAATGAAATAAAGGAAACACACATATCATCTATAACATCAGTAACTCATTCATCAGTCTTCAAAACTAGACATTATCACGAAATGAGGGACGGAATCAAGCGTCATGTACATCTCGGAAAAATTTTTTAACTTTTAAATATTTATAATCCTGGATTTGTAACTACACCGCGTGACGTTCCCTGGGGTCTCTGTAGAGACAAAGAAAGAATGGGCTTACTGCTTCCTAATGCATGTCGTAGAAGGCGACTAATATGAGGTCGCAAGTGGGGTTGGTAACCTCGTTGTGTTAGACAAATTGCTAAAATAAAAAACAACTGTAAGAGAATATAACTGGGTTGGTTCAGGCGTAGTTGTAGTGGTAGCTCCAAGTTCCTTGGGGAATAAATAGGAAAATGATCATGATATTTAAAAGTTACTTTATGAGTGAATGCTGTATGTCGTCTTTTCAGTAGCTTATGTTGTATTTGTCCATGTCAGTAACTTATGTTATATGTTGTCTTGTCAGTAACTTATGGTGTATTATTTAATAGATCATGTATTCGGTCTTTTCGTTTGTGTCGTACCAGCTAGATAGCATTGTCTCGTGTTGGTACGAAACACAAAACATCGTAACACAGAGAATGTTGCTTTAGTAAATATGTGCATTGAGCTTTGATGTTCCATCTGAATCTTGACGCATACTGAAATACCACCAAACTTTACCGTACACTCTGACACACAACACTTAAACTGCATGACCTCGGCCAGGAACCTGTACGGTTATAGCAGTTAGTTCTAAAAAATGTCGACGGACACAAAAGAATAGACAAGATGGAAATAGTTTGTTTTGTTGAACTGACAGTAACTACCAGAAATCGTAGATCTCTAACTGTGATCATTATTGCTGGAAATCAATGTGGGTTCATCAAGAGTTTGCTCTAGAAATATCTGGTTCATAGGACATAGATGTTGTTAAACATATTTGTTTGTTTTAACCTGTCACATCTTGTACTCTTCCTTGGCCAAGCTTTCTTGTGGTACTTCTTTAGGCCTATCGTGTCGTATTCTTTCACTATTTCTTACGATCCTTCTATTTCAGTCTTTTTTTTTTTAAAATGATCCTCTCTTGAATAGTCAACTCACAGAAACGTTATCTGTCACTGTGTTCTCATCATCATTATCACTTGCTTTCTCGGTCCGTGTGGAGAATTGAGCTACGTCTGCTGATAGCATCCTTGTAAGTCTACGTTACTGCAAATGTTCCTGCAACCATGGTTTCTGTAGCACTTTGTTGAATATAATGACGTCACCAGCTCCATGCATGATCTTATATTAGTGGCCTCTTTACTTTCCGTTCTAACTGCTGCAACGTTATTGGAAGCAGAGTTGTAATGCGGTTCATAGTCTGTCGCTTACATGGTGTAACTAAACAGTAATCGACAATCTCGTGCAGGTAGACGTCTGCTGATAACATGTACGGCCATTAAACATTGAAGTACAGTACAACTCTCAATTTACACGGCCTCAGTTTACGCGAACTAGAAAAAGATGGCGACCATTGACGAATATTTCTCTGTAATGTTGTTTTATTAAAATTCATAATCTTATGTTTTTATTTGACATGTATTTTGTCAAAAATTCGTGTTCCTATGACAAATTTTACTAACTTTTATCTGATATGTATTTTATCTTAAATATATATTCCTATGAAAACTTTTACTAATTTTATTTTAATCTAATTTTCAGAAGTATTCCCCTGACTGTAACATACTGTACTAAATTTAATATGGAGACTATGATCTCATTTTCCGGGAACTTCAAATTACGTACACGCCTCCGGAACGTCACCCTCACATAATCGAGATCTCACTGTATGTAAGATTAAAGGCCGAAACACTAGTCCAATATGGGAGGGGGGGGGGGGGGGGGGGGGGGGGGGGGGGGGCGGGGGGGGGGGGGGGGGGGGGGGGGGGGGGGGGGGGGGGGGGCTAATCTGATGATCAGATTGTATACTGTTGTAATGCTGTTTTATAGAGTTTCCTATCATTTTTGTAAAACATTGTGCACGCATTAACTAAGGAACGACCCATGCAATAAATCATTGTAATTCAACATAAGAAAAAAGTTTTTAAATGTTACATCGAACCAATATTACCGTATGGAAGTAAGATCTGGTCACTGAGTTAATCGGGAACAAAGGCAAAAATCAATGGAGACAACACAGATGGGGTTTGTGAAGAAAAACTAACAATTCAATGAACAGCTTAGATAACGGACAAAGAATATTTCAGAAGATTTTTTTAACAAATAAATATAACAACAAAAGTTAAGCATAAGACAATCAACTTCACTGAACATGTGAAGAGGAGAAGAGTACTCGTTAACATCGTGACCACAGGAATTATAGAGGAAAAAAGTTGTTAAAGGAATACAAAGAGAAAAGAAAATGGGTAACTTGACACTTGGCGTGCGTAGAGATCAACAAGAGAACAGATAACGAGATCAAAAATCGAGATCTAGAGAAACGTGATCGCCTACGCCTTGAGGCACGGCCTATGACATGACTTGACACGTATAAAATACACTACACTGAGACAGTACGTGAGCAAACACAGACATATGGAGATGACGTGTGTTTGATTAACATGCCTAGCTTCTTGCTCATGTTCATTGAAAAGTCATTCCCTATTTTTAAATTGTTATATCCTCACTTATATGTACTGGATATATACCGAAAAACATACAAACTTAAAGCAGCAATAACTGAATTTTTAATAATACGTTTTATAAGTTTTAGTTTTTTGTATTTCCAGACGCTAAAGAAAAATCTAAAATGACGTAAATTGACGTTACAAGAGAGAAAAAATTGTTGCATGTTGTGAGGTCAGCTGATCAGTAATTGAAGCGTAGCAGTGGCTAAGTAAGCAGAAATAAAATAGTAATTTGCGAAATTACTGGTAATGCTTTTTGTTTCCACTTTTGTTTCGTATATATCAAATGAATACAAGTGAAGGTATAACAATTTAAAAATTGCGAGTGACTTTTCACTCACCCAGTAGGACTTCAGAACGGGTGATTGTCTGCACGTTGAGCAGTTATTCCAAGTTCTGCTCACGCACACATGTAGAGGTCGTCAACTTACGTCAATGTAGGTCATATATCGACACGTGTTCTTGGAGTATTTTTCTGGCGCAGCTAAATATAACACCCAGAATTATTCTGTTATCATTGTAGTGGAGTGACAAGATCGACAATGTAGGATTGACGGTAGGGACTAGACCAGCTCTAGTGGGCCAACAAGTGAGAAGAAAACGTTGGCGATGTATAAGACATACAGTGAGGAAACGTGCTGATAGCTGTACAAGGCAGTCCTTATTCTGAAATCTCCAGGGTAAGATAATCAGAGGGAGATCTAAGGGTAATTGGAGAAAAGAACTGGAGATGACATGAAAGGAATAGAAGGGAACTTGGAAAGATATTGAGGGGATTATAGCAGCCAGGACGGCATCCATGAATTCGATGATGCTAGTGAAGTAGGCGGGTAATAATGATGATGCCATGTTTAATCTTCTGTCACATTTTGTATACCCACAATTATCAGTTAAAATCCAGTTATTAGTTATTCACATCTGGTCAGGGAGGAAAGTTAATTTTATTGCATACTAGCAGATAAACCGGCGTTGCCCGAGTAAAAAGAAGTAACTTAACTTTTCATATTTCACCTGGTTACGATACATCTGAACCACCATTATTATCTGAGCAACCAGACCAACTCTCCACTGTTAATTATCGGATTAACTCAATGACAACTATACATCTCATCTCCAGTATATCTACATCAGTCATGTTTTCCATTATACCTCGCACGGCCACATCTACTCCAATCATGTCATCCACCATACCTCTCACCTCCTGTCACGTAGGGTTTATATTCATTTAATTTCCTACATCTTCTTCCTATTCTTTCACCCGAATTATCTCTTTTATTATCTCTGTATTTCCTTTTTCCTGTACATTTTTCATCCATTCGTTTTGCGAATATTATTTTCATATAATTCGCAAACTTTACCTGTTTTCCTTTCTCTAAAACTGAGAATCGCACCTGGGTGGTATTGCGTACATGTCAGTCGCGCTGGTCGGACGATAGGCGTAAATTTACAGCATTCGCTAGACATTCGTCTGAGGGTCTCTGGCCTGGGGCGTGAAAATTCACCCGAGGGACATGGAAAGTAGACAGAGAGTCTGCATTTCAGTAAACGCATGAGGTTTTTCGTCAGGAAAAACCCGGCTTAGCGTGAAAATCCACTCCGCACTGCAGACGGTGGTCTGAGATTTGCAACTCATGCAAGCCCTCGGCCACTGATGGCTGTTACGTCACGCGATAAGCGGACGAAGGTGTTATACGGACAGGGGAGACTATTTCGCTTGGCGAAATAAGATTAGGATCCTGTGTCCGATTTTAAAGATATTGGCCAAGTTTGAAACTTTAATTTCATTCTCGCTCATAGACTCACAGTAGATAGGTTGCTCGTAAACAGAATAGCTGTTAGCGAAGTATCTCAGTTTGTTTCGGCAATTTGTCGAACTTCTAGACTTCCAGAAATATTTTCAGCATTTTTATTCTTAAGTTGTGCGACTAACTGTAATTCTGTGGTTGAGGTAATTAATATGATAGATATATAGATTTTGTGAGTGTTAAAGTGTTTAATCGCTTAATTCATTTTAATCTATTTCTTTAGCGCAGAAGAGAAATATAAGTGGTAGGCTATTATATTTTCTAGGGAAGCATTCAGTGGAAAGCAGAATAAAATTAAAATTTCTAGCTTATAACGGAAATTGTAGCTATTTATGAATTTAATTTAACTGCTAATACTCAGTCGAGTGTATTTTTCTAAACTAACGTATAAACTCTAGAATCGAGCCTCATGAATGGTGACGGAATACGCACGTGTTCCAAATTCATGAGGATTGCTGATTTTTAAATATAACTTACGTCACGGGAAGTTTAAATGATAAGCAAAGCTCTCTGCTTGCAAAGTTAAATGTAAGTTATAACCAGTACAGATTCTGTTTATTATATTATATGTGTTATTTTTCCTCCACACAGTGAAAGTTTTGGGGTGACCCTAACTTTACCAGCACCTAGTAGTAGTTTCCATACTTGTGAAGAAATAGACAGTCCTTATTTTGAATCACGTGGGTTTCTTAAGTACCACTGGACTAACAGTGCATATGCAACCCGAGTTAGCCAGAAATACTATCTCCCAATAACGGGTTTTCAAAGACTGTAATGATAAAAACTGGACCTTGGAGCCAGATCTTAATTTCTTCTAGAAAAAAACTCTACGTAATCTTTCTGCCTGGTGGCGCGAAATACTTCTAGTATTAACTAACATTTCCCGACTATATATATATATATATTTGTGGACTAATCTGTGGTGTGACTAAAGTGAATCCTATACTGAGGGAAGGCACCGACCTGACATTCATCATTTCTAGAAACCTACGCTATTGACACTGTGCTCTGCTAACTCCCGCGCCTGGAATAATTGTTAGGTGACTTAATCAGACATTTGAACAAATTTGCACACCCAAGTAGTCGTTCCCGGAGACTCCGAGTTAAATACGTCTTTTGGAACTGGGGACTTCTTGGCAGAAGACTGCATTTTTTGAGTCTGTGTGAAGATCTAAAATCAGTGTGTTCCAAGAGGCAGCGAGCAAAGTCGTGAGTACATGTATGAGAGGCCATGGCGGAATGAATGAGTGTACGCTGGTTTGAGTGATATTTTCACTATTATATCTTTGACACCCTGTTGCTGTCCTAATTTTTTTTTTTCAATCTGCATAATTTGTTGCTAAGGCTAGAGTTCTTGTGTTTTTGTCTTAGGTTAAATCAGATTTTTTTCAAACTCTGTGCATATAATTACGAGATAAAACAAAGAAAACTCTTAGACTCAAACCCTATGTATCTGTGACTCGGGCGCCATCATCTGTTCTCTTAACGGGGCCGGGCTAAACCTAGAGTTAACACTATAACGGGGCTATCATCCTTGCAACAGTTCCTTGAATTTTTTATGACTATGTGTATATGTATTTTCCTTGATGTACTTTCTTTGATGTTGTGAGCCGATTTTTCCTGATATTAAAATCGCTCTTGAACTTAATAATCGTGTTTGGTCAGCTCGTTCTAGATATATATATATATATCATTGTTATAGTTTTCCCACGTCTGTGTGTTTACCTGTCGTCACGTGTATGTGCGTGCCTGTGAGTGATAGAAATATACGTAATCTGTATATTGGTGTAGTCTGTCTGACGCTGTAACAACTGTTGTAGAAGATAGGTGAGAGAGAGAGAAGAATTTTTTTCGCTTTCAGAGACAGCCACTATATCAAAATCTATCATCTCACGTGTGTGGAAATTCTATTACCTTTCACTAACTCTCACTGAGTCTATCACCTATTCAAACCTATTCAGAAGGGACCAAACCTAGTCTTAATTCTCCTATCGAAAATCTACGACAAATGGTCGCTCGTTACCGGGAATTGAACCCAAAATCCTAAGGCGATACGACAAATGGGTTCTCGTCCGTAGGATTTTTTGAACTTAGAATAGGAAGACGAGTACGACAAATGTGGACTCGTCTATCTGGATTTTGAACTTAAGATTCTGTATTCTAATATAGAGTAAGAGTGTGATGTCTTGTGACTGTGTATCTCTTAAAAAAAAATATTTATCCCCTAGACTAACGATCTGTTTACGGGCGTGCTGACCACACAAACTAATAAGTTTTTTTTTCCACAGCATCTTTGAATAATATACATTTTGGTTACAGGTTGATTTTGTCGGGATATATGTTAATTACTGATTTTGTAATACTAAACGCTGGTAAAGTTGTGAGTGTATAACATTCACAAGGGTTCTGAAGCAGGAAGGTGTTTGAACTAAAGTTAAGGAGTGCGTTTCGGACTATCCGTCCAGATTAATTGCCTCCCTCACCCTAACTGTCTTCAGGGGTGAACTTGATAGTGGATTAAAAATTAAGGGATTATTTTTCTCTTTAATTTTTGCAATATTCTTTTGCTTTTCCACTGTAGCAACTTATTTTTCAGTTGTAATCTTAACTACCATTTAGTTGGCGTAGTCGTGTTTTGCATTAAGTGCTTTATTGCCGATAATAGCAGCGATAGTTAGATTTTATTTTGGAGGAGGTATCCCAGGGTTAAATATATCATCTTTTGATTTTTTTTGGTAATTTTTTTCTCGTAAGTGGTAGGAACCAGGTTATTCTTTTTCCTATTTTCTTTCTCCAACAGTCTCAGTCACTGACATAATATGGCCGAGAGGGCAAAGCTTAGACAACTCCTCAGGGACGAAGCGAGAGAGGAGGGACTGGAAGGAGAGGAAGCGAAAGCTTTTGTCAGAGACGAACTTGAGAGATATGATGCGGAGAGGAAAGCAGCCGAAGCTAAAGAGGAAAAAGAAGAACTCAAGAGGAAAGAAGCAGAAGCTAGAGAGAGGGAAAGGGAAGACCGTCTTTTACAGCAGAAGAAGATGGATGAGGAAATGGAAATTCGCAGGATGCAGCATGAGGAAAAAGAGAAGGAGAGACAGCATGAGAAGGAGAGGGAGGAGAGACAGCATGAGGAAAGAGAAAATGAGCAACGACGACAGCATGAGTTGGCTCTTAAAACTCTAGAATTCCAAAGTCGTGGTGCTGCCTCTACCTCCAGCAATGGAGAATCTTCTCCTCATTCCTCCCTAACTGATCCTTCTAACACTCAATCTCTTCAACTCAACGCTATGTCTTTCACTCTTGAGTCTTTCCCTTGTCCAAATGAGAAGATTGACACATGGTTAGAAAAATTTGAGAAAATTGCAACTCTGTACGGGTTAGAGAGGTCGCGTTGGAATATGAAACTTTCCCAGGCCCTAAAAGGTTCTGCTTATGATGTTTATTCTAAGCTGGAAAGTAGCCAACAAGACGACTACGATGGGTTGAAGAAAGCGTTACTGGAGCGCTTTGAAATGAACGCTCGCAAGTTTTTGCAACTGTTTCGCAACAGCCGGAAAGAGAATTCTGAAACTTTTCACCAGTTCTCATCTCGTCTTAAGGGATATCTAACAAAGTGCATTGAGCTTTCGCAGCTCCCCTCTACCTATGAAGGTCTTGAGGAACTTGTTCTAACTGAACAAATAAAGAACACTTTGTCTGCTGATACCCGGAGATTTCTCGCTGAGCAGGGGGCAGAAAAACTTGAAGACATTTTGGAAAAGTCTGAGCGTTATCACAATGCGCTGGCTGAACTACCGGCCACAAAGCGGAAACCGACAGAGGAGCATTTCGAAAACATAACCTAGAGCAATCTTCTCAGGCTTCTAACCAAAACAACCACAGAGAAACTGGACCTCAAAACCCCCCTCCTGAAAAATCCAAGTTCTACAAGAACAAGTACCCCAACCACCCCAAACAGTCTGATCAACCCGACCGCCCTACATGGCAGCGTAGCCAGAAAGGACAAGGTGGCAAAGGGAGAACCCCGGAGCACGGGACATATGATCAGACCGAGCACACCGAGCCGAAACGCATCGGATGCTTATTGACAGTCTCGCAAGGTGGAATTATTGACAGTGATTCCCAACCTGTTGGGGATAGACCCTCAACGCGAGGTACTGTTACTTTGAACGGTTCTCAAACTTCTTGCTTATTTGACACGGGGCTTTCTTATGATTGCATTGTTGCCAGAAAGCTGGTTAAACCCGGTCAAGAGACAGGAGAGACCGTCAAACTTTGTGGAGTTCGTAAGAGTGATGCACCTACAGCGCTTCCCATCGCATTGGTGGAGATACATTCTGACTTTGTCAGAGGTGTGATCAAAGCAGCTGTTATGGATGATCCCATCTACCCAGTCATACTTGGCGGGAGATACGTGTGTATTGGGAAACCGGAAGAGCCGATTGTGGCAGCAGTAACTACAAGAGGGCAAACCAAGAAGGAACGGGAGCCTGCGCCTAATTTGTTACCTATGGAACTTAAAGAAGCGCAATACAAGGACCCTACTTTGGCACCCTGCTTTAGGAAACTGCCCATGGCTAAGGAACCCAAACAGCACGGGGACATTTTTTCTGAGGATGGCGTACTTTATCGGAGAACGGGCAAGCCTGACCAAGGTTACAACCAGCTCCTAGTACCGAAACAGTACAGAAGCCAAATCCTAGAAATGGGGCACTCTCTTCCCTTTAGCGGACATATGGGACAGAACGCCACAAACCAACGTATAACCACTCATTATTGGTGGCCAAGAGTAAATACTGATATTATCAGATATGTAAAATCCTGTGCCCAGTGCCAACGTGTGCCACTCAAGCAACGAGCACCCCCAGTCCACATGGGTGAAATGCCAATAATGGGAACACCATTCGAACGGGTTGTGATCGACATTTTAGGGCCTTTCGAAAGGACTAAAAGAAGGAACAGGTTCATCCTGACCTTAGTCGATACATGCACTTTATGGGCAGAAGCTATCCCGCTAACATGCGCAGATGCCAAGCATGTCGCAGAAGCCCTCGTGCAGATTTTCACTCGGTTGGGATTCCCTCAGCAAGTGTTGACGGATAATGGATCTCCATACCGAAACCTGTTGATGGATGAGATCGTTAAGATCTTGAGGACCCAGCACATCCACACTAAGCCATATACTCCGGCTGGAAATGGGCTCGTGGAACGTGCTAATGGAAACCTCACCATGATGCTAAGTAAGCTGGCACAAGTGAAACCTGAAGATTGGGATCTCTGTATTCCTGCAGCATTATTTGGCTACAGAGAATCTCCTCATACTTCCACAGGATTTCCGCCAGCTACACTCTTATTCGGCAGACCCATTAAGGGCCCGCTTGAAGCCTTACTTCAGTCTCTGACAGACGAGAAGGCTGATGAGACAGTTGTCTCAGCCAGCAAATATGTGTCGGTTTTAAAGGAACGGTTGAAACTAGGGTGGGACCTAGCAACGACTAACTTTAAGCGAGCACGCACCAAGCACGCTAACCGATACAGGAAAGTCGCGGAAGAGAGAGAACTGGAAGCAGGAGAGAAAGTTTTGGTGTTGCTCCCTACCGAGAACAACCAACTGAAGATCGGATGGCAAGGGCCGTTTACCGTCCTGAAAAAGATTTCTAAGGCTAACTACCAGATCTCTATTGAAGGAAAGGAGAAGGTTTTCCATTTAAATCTCTTAAAGAGATACTTGGAAAAACCAGTGCCAACCTCCGACCATCTCCTGACGATCGCCAAAACTGACGAAGATGACGATAGTGGCAGGGATATTCCACCGCTATCACAGGAAATCTTTCAAAAATGTCAGAAGCGGCGATGCTCTTTCAAGCGCGCATATGAGACATTCCAGGGGAAGGAAACTTTGAGGAGTGGACTTGAGTAGGAATTGGACAGAGATGGAGGGGGAAGAGGAGAGGGAAGAAGACAGACACCCCGAAGCTACGGTTATAGGAAATTAAACTCCATAACGTAGACATGGAGTGCTTCCATATCTTAAAGGGGGGAGGCTCTGTCACGTAGGGTTTATATTCATTTAATTTCCTACATCTTCTTCCTATTCTTTCACCCGAATTATCTCTTTTATTATCTCTGTATTTCCTTTTTCCTGTACATTTTTCATCCATTCGTTTTGCGAATATTATTTTCATATAATTCGCAAACTTTACCTGTTTTCCTTTCTCTAAAACTGAGAATCGCACCTGGGTGGTATTGCGTACATGTCAGTCGCGCTGGTCGGACGATAGGCGTAAATTTACAGCATTCGCTAGACATTCGTCTGAGGGTCTCTGGCCTGGGGCGTGAAAATTCACCCGAGGGACATGGAAAGTAGACAGAGAGTCTGCATTTCAGTAAACGCATGAGGTTTTTCGTCAGGAAAAACCCGGCTTAGCGTGAAAATCCACTCCGCACTGCAGACGGTGGTCTGAGATTTGCAACTCATGCAAGCCCTCGGCCACTGATGGCTGTTACGTCACGCGATAAGCGGACGAAGGTGTTATACGGACAGGGGAGACTATTTCGCTTGGCGAAATAAGATTAGGATCCTGTGTCCGATTTTAAAGATATTGGCCAAGTTTGAAACTTTAATTTCATTCTCGCTCATAGACTCACAGTAGATAGGTTGCTCGTAAACAGAATAGCTGTTAGCGAAGTATCTCAGTTTGTTTCGGCAATTTGTCGAACTTCTAGACTTCCAGAAATATTTTCAGCATTTTTATTCTTAAGTTGTGCGACTACCTGTAATTCTGTGGTTGAGGTAATTAATATGATAGATATATAGATTTTGTGAGTGTTAAAGTGTTTA
This sequence comes from Oreohelix idahoensis, assembly GCA_024509875.1. NCBI lineage: Eukaryota > Metazoa > Mollusca > Gastropoda > Stylommatophora > Oreohelicidae > Oreohelix > Oreohelix idahoensis. The sequence continues at coordinate 43,945 of JAMPIV010018493.1, forward strand.
ATCGCTTAATTCATTTTAATCTATTTCTTTAGCGCAGAAGAGAAATATAAGTGGTAGGCTATTATATTTTCTAGGGAAGCATTCAGTGGAAAGCAGAATAAAATTAAAATTTCTAGCTTATAACGGAAATTGTAGCTATTTATGAATTTAATTTAACTGCTAATACTCAGTCGAGTGTATTTTTCTAAACTAACGTATAAACTCTAGAATCGAGCCTCATGAATGGTGACGGAATACGCACGTGTTCCAAATTCATGAGGATTGCTGATTTTTAAATATAACTTACGTCACGGGAAGTTTAAATGATAAGCAAAGCTCTCTGCTTGCAAAGTTAAATGTAAGTTATAACCAGTACAGATTCTGTTTATTATATTATATGTGTTATTTTTCCTCCACACAGTGAAAGTTTTGGGGTGACCCTAACTTTACCAGCACCTAGTAGTAGTTTCCATACTTGTGAAGAAATAGACAGTCCTTATTTTGAACCACGTGGGTTTCTTAAGTACCACTGGACTAACAGTGCATATGCAACCCGAGTTAGCCAGAAATACTATCTCCCAATAACGGGTTTTCAAAGACTGTAATGATAAATACTGGACCTTGGAGCCAGATCTTAATTTCTTCTAGAAAAAAACTCTACGTAATCTTTCTGCCTGGTGGCGCGAAATACTTCTAGTATTAACTAACATTTCCCGACTATATATATATATATTTGTGGACTAATCTGTGGTGTGACTAAAGTGAATCCTATACTGAGGGAAGGCACCGACCTGACATTCATCATTTCTAGAAACCTACGCTATTGACACTGTGCACTGCTAACTCCCGCGCCTGGAATAATTGTTAGGTGACTTAATCAGACATTTGAACAAATTTGCACACCCAAGTAGTCGTTCCCGGAGACTCCGAGTTAAATACGTCTTTTGGAACAGGGGACTTCTTGGCAGAAGACTGCATTTTTTGAGTCTGTGTGAAGATCTAAAATCAGTGTGTTCCAAGAGGCAGCGAGCAAAGTCGTGAGTACATGTATGAGAGGCCATGGCGGAATGAATGAGTGTACGCTGGTTTGAGTGATATTTTCACTATTATATCTTTGACACCCTGTTGCTGTCCTAATTTTTTTTTTCAATCTGCATAATTTGTTGCTAAGGCTAGAGTTCTTGTGTTTTTGTCTTAGGTTAAATCAGATTTTTTTTCAAACTCTGTGCATATAATTACGAGATAAAACAAAGAAAACTCTTAGACTCAAACCCTATGTATCTGTGACTCGGGCGCCATCATCTGTTCTCTTAACGGGGCCGGGCTAAACCTAGAGTTAACACTATGACGGGGCTATCATCCTTGCAACAGTTCCTTGAATTTTTTATGACTATGTGTATAGATATATATATATCATTGTTATAGTTTTCCCACGTCTGTGTGTTTACCTGTCGTCACGTGTATGTGCGTGCCTGTGAGTGATAGAAATATACGTAATCTGTATATTGGTGTAGTCTGTCTGACGCTGTAACAACTGTTGTAGAAGATAGGTGAGAGAGAGAGAAGAATTTTTTTCGCTTTCAGAGACAGCCACTATATCAAAATCTATCATCTCACGTGTGTGGAAATTCTATTACCTTTCACTAACTCTCACTGAGTCTATCACCTATTCAAACCTATTCAGAAGGGACCAAACCTAGTCTTAATTCTCCTATCGAAAATCTACGACACCTCCAGCACATCTACTCCAGTCATGTCCTTCACTATACGTCTCAATCCTAGCAAACACACTCCAATCATATCCTCCATTGTCCCTCTTACCTTCAGAACATCTACTCCAGTCATGTCCTCCATTGTACCTCCCACCTTCGGCATATCTACTCCAGTCATGTCCTTCACTTTACCTCTCACTCTTAGGACATCTACCCAAAATTAGATCATCCCTTATACCTCTCACTCCCAGCATACCTATTCCAATCACCTCCAACACATCTACTCCAACCACGTCCTCCACCATATCTTTCACCTCTAGTACATCTACTCTAACCATGTCCTCCACCATACCTTTCACCTCTAGTACATCTACTCTAACCATGTCCTCCACCATACCTTTCACCTCTAGTACGACTCCAACCACGTCCTCCACCATATCTTTCACCTCTAGTACATCTACTCCAATCGTGTCCTCCACTGTACTTCCTTCAGATCGGTTAGTTTGAGGGAGACCAAGAGTATGCTGTTCCTCCCCTTCCATAGAAATAACCTTATTTTCTATGGCAATTAAAGCTGTATTGTAAATGTCATCACTAACTAGTTTCCATTTCTGGGTAGGTTAACTCAGCCTGATGTTTAAAATCGTCTATTTTTTATCTGTATTTCTTCCTAAGTGCTAGTGTATCACTACTCCACAGGTTCTAAATAGATTTCTGATGTTTGTTGCTGTGTGTTATAATGAAGTCTCTGAAAGTAGACGAATCAAAAAAATTGCTACCCTTGATCTTGTTGAATTCTCCCCCCACCCTTTTTGTTTAAAAAAACAAAAAAATGGGAAATCCATTGATATGTTAAGGGAAACAATACAATTAATGTCTAACTTTCATTACCCAAAAACATTGCGTCCCCTAGGTATGTAGGGGACAAACAGACAGACGTTCAAAAATATAGATTAGATCTAAGACAAGAGAAATTAATGGCAAACTATTAACTTTCATCATCTTCATCATTATCTTCCTTTGCCTTCCTTACTGAACATGCAGCCACCACTGGAGCTGGTGTACCACCTAGTCACATACTCTTGCATCTGTGGTTTCTGTGGCTATTTGTTTAACATGATGAAGTTGTCATCGCCATGCAAAACCTGATATTAGCTGCCTTTTACGACATGCTTGAGAGAGCAGTAGTTCCGTTCTTTCGTTTTCTCCTCAGAGAACTATTAACTTGACCTAACTTTTAACTTGACTTAACTATTAACTTGACCTAACTATTAACTTGACCTAACTTTTAACTTGACTTAACTATTAACTTGACCTAACTATTAACTTGATCTAACTATTAACTTGATCTAACTATTAACTTGACCTAAGTATTAACTTGACCTAACTATTAACTTGACCAAACTATTAACTTGACCTAACTATTAACTTGACCTAACTATTAACTTGACTTAACTATTAACTTGACCTAACTATTAACTTGACCTAACTATTAACTTGACCTAACTATTAACTTGACCTAACTATTAACTTGACCTAACTATTAACTTGACCTAACTATTAACTTGACCTAACTATTAACTTGACCTAACTATTGACTTGACCTAACTATTGACTTGACCTAACTATTAACTTGACCTAACTATTAACTTGACCTAACTATTAACTTGACCTAACTATTAACTTGACCTAACTATTGACTTGACCTAACTATTAACTTGACCTAACTATTAACTTGGCCTAACTATTAACTTGACCTAACTATTGACTTGACCTAACTATTGACTTGACCTAACTATTAACTTGACCTAACTATTGACTTGACCTAACTATTGACTTGACCTAACTATTGACTTGACCTAACTATTAACTTGACCTAACTATTGACTTGACCTAACTATTGATTTGACCTAACTATTGACTTGACCTAACTATTGACTTGACCTAACTATTAACTTGACCTAACTATTAACTTGACCTAACTATTAACTTGACCTAACTATTAACTTGACCTAACTATTAACTTGACCTAACTATTAACTTGACCTAACTATTAACTTGACCTAACTATTGACTTGACCTAACTATTAACTTGACCTAACTATTAACTTGACCTAACTATTAACTTGATCTAACTATTAACTTGACCTAACTATTAACGTGACCTAACTATTAACGTGACCTAACTATTAACTTGACCTAACTATTAACTTGACCTAACTAACAACTAACTTTAATCTGTTTTACTGCACAGACTTTCATAAATCGGTACTTGCTATTAACTTGACCTAACTACTAACAACTAACTATAATCTGTTTTACTGGACAGTCTTTCATAGATCGGTACTTGCGCAGATCTAAGGAATGATAATTTTGCGATAAGAATACTCACGCGGAACTGATGGGAACAGACAGACAAATATCAATGAAACAAAAAGTGAATGAGTGACGTTAGCGTTCCAAAGTAAACCGACTGAGGCAGCCATTTAATAACCATACAAGGCAGTGCTTTTTGGGAATTCCCAGGATAAGGAAAAACGAAGGAGATTTAAAAAAAAAAAACACGCGTCTCTCTGTCTGTCGAGTATTAGTACGGGGTTCGAACCCTGGGTAAGCCACTCACGTCTGTTGTTTTTCTGTTGTCCAAGTGTTCTACTTCTTTATTTCTTACGAGTGCCTGAAAACATACCTTTATGTTTGTCTAATATTAATTTACTGTTTACAGGCCTCGGGTTTCCCTTCCTTATGTGTTATTAATGTTTATACTTACTTAGTCTTACTTAGTCGTTCCCCTTCTACCGTGAGGTGTAGAGGTTTGGAAGTTTAATGTTTATACAATACCAGAAACCTACCCTCTGTTCTATACTACTGTCCTTAAGTCTTCTATTATTTACTGGACACAGTATCAAGGTCTTTGTCTTGTTTGGACTGACATATACTGCTGTATAGAGAAACAACAGAAGTGATTGCGTCATTAATGGGCTGAGTTGCCCACTGTATACTTCCGGTGTTGTCTTGTGTTTCACACTGATGACTAGTCAGTAAAGCATCCTTTTTTGGGGATGCCTAGCTGGCCGTGGGGTCAGTGTGATTCGCTTGTATAGCTAGGCGGAGTTGTCGTACGGAAGGTACGGGGTTCGAACCCTGGGTAAGCCACTCACGTCTGTTGTTTTTCTGTTGTCCAAGTGTTCTACTTCTTTATTTCTTACGAGTGCCTGAAAACATACCTTTATGTTTGTCTAATATTAATTTACTGTTTACAGGCCTCGGGTTTCCCTTCCTTATGTGTTATTAATGTCTGTCGAGTGCTTGCTTATCTATATATTTATTACGTCTGTTGAGTGTATTTCTTAAACTCATACATGGAGGTTAGTGTATTCTTGTTTATTCTATTTATAGATCAAAAAGTATTTTTCCATTTTCAATAACACTTTGTTTGTTTGTTTGTTTGTTTGGTTCTTTCTTTCGTTCTTTGTTTCTTTCTGTCTTTCTTTCTTTGTTTCTTTTAGTCCTGTTTCTCTTACATGATCCTCACCGAGATATATAGTTTCAAAATGATATCTACACACAAACTCATACATCCCAACACACACTCCCACATAGAAACACACCAACATCAACTGATGCCAAAGTCAATGTAACTCAAGAGAGTTTTATCTCTCACCCACACGGATCGTGTGAACGGAATGACCTTGAGGAGGAAATTCTGACATATATTTCTAATCTATCCGCGTGGTGGTTCATGAAAATATAATCCAACCGTCATATAAAACACGGTCAAACACAGCCAAACACACATAAACACAGCCAAAAACAGCCAAACACAGCCAAAAACAAACACACACAAAAACAGCCAAACACACAAACACATCCGCACTAAGTGAGGTAAACAGTTTAAATAAATACTAATAAATAAGTGCTTAGTTTTGCCCCCGGCGTTTGGGGGCCTCTCAAGAGGCAAAGAATATATAGGACTACTGTACCCTCAAGCATGTCGTACAAGGCTGCTATTCGGTGGTTGTGCATGCGGCAGGCAACCTCATCACATGCAGCAAATTGTCGTAGTAATTTGTAAAAAAAATTATAGTTTTGGCGAGGCGCACACCGTTCAACCAAGATACATAATCGTCGGTTATATTAAGGCGCATTTCCAAATGTAAAAGACCTTGTAGTCTGATAATGAGATGCCATAGAAACTACCACTGCAGGAGCATACTTGGTGCAGGCTTGGTGAAGGTTTGGTGAAGGTTTGGTGAAGGTTTGGTGAAGGCTTGATGAAGGTTTGGTGAAGGTTTGGTGAAGGTTTGGTAAAGGTTTGGTGAAGGTTTGGTGAAGGCTTGATGAAGGTTTGATGAAGGTTTGGTAAAGGTTTGGTGAAGGTTTGGTGAATTTTTGGTGAAGGTTTGGTGAAGGTTTGGTGAAGGCTTGATAAGGGTTTGGTGAAGGTTTGGTGAAGGCTTGATGAAGGTTTGGTGAAGGTTTGGTAAAGGTTTGGTGAAGGTTTGGTGAAGGCTTGATGAAGGTTTGGTAAAGGTTTGGTGAAGGTTTGGTGAAGGTTTGGTGAAGGCTTGATGAAGGTTTGGTGAAGGTTTGGTGAAGGTTTGGTGAAGGTTTGGTGAAGGTTTGGTGAAGGTTTGGTGAAGGTTTGGTGACGGCTTGGTACAGGCTTGGTGAAGGCTTGGTGAAGGCTTGGTGAAGGTTTGGTGAAGGCTTAGTGAAGGCTTGGTGAAGGCTTGGTGAATGTTTGGTGAAGGTTTGGTGAAGGTTTGGTGAAGGCTTGATGAAGGTTTGGTGAAGGTTTGGTGAAGGTTTGGTGAAGGTTTGGTGAAGGCTTGGTGAAGGTTTGGTGAAGGTTTGGTGAAGGTTTGGTGAAGGTTTGGTGAAGGTTTGGTGAAGGTTTGGTGAAGGTTTTTTGAAGGTTTGGTGAAGGCTTGATAAGGGTTTGGTGAAGGTTTGGTGAAGGCTTGATGAAGGTTTGGTGAAGGTTTGGTAAAGGTTTGGTGAAGGTTTGGTGAAGGCTTGATGAAGGTTTGGTAAAGGTTTGGTGAAGGTTTGGTGAAGGTTTGGTGAAGGTTTGGTGAAGGCTTGATGAAGGTTTGGTGAAGGTTTGGTGAAGGTTTGGTGAAGGTTTGGTGAAGGTTTGGTGACGCTTGGTACAGGCTTGGTGAAGGCTTGGTGAAGGTTTGGTGAAGGCTTAGTGAAGGCTTGGTGAAGGCTTGGTGAAGGTTTGGTGAAGGTTTGGTGAAGGCTTAGTGAAGGTTTGGTGCAGGCTTGGTGAAGGTTTGGTGAAGGTTTGGTGAAGGCTTAGTGAAGGTTTGGTGCAGGCTTGGTGAAGGTTTGGTGAAGGCTTGGTACAGGCTTGGTGAAGGCTTGGTGAAGGTTTGGTGAAGGCTTGGTGAAGGCTTGGTGAAGGTTTGGTAAAGGTTTGGTAAAGGCTTGGTACAGGCTTGGTGAAGGTTAGGTGAAGGTTTGGTGAAGGCTTTGTGAAGGTTTGCTGAAGGCTTAGTGAAGGTTTGGTGAAGGCTTGGTGAAGGTTTGGTGAAGGTTTGGTGCAGGCTTGGTGAACGTTTGGTGAAGGCTTAGCGAAGGTTTGGTGCAAGCTTGGTGAAGGTTTGGTGAAGGCTTAGTGAAGGTTTGGTGAAGGCTTGGTGAAGGTTTGGTAAAGGTTTGGTGAAGGCTTGGTACAGGCTTGGTGAAGGCTTGGTGAAGGTTTGGTGAAAGCTTGGTGAAGGCTTGGTGAAGGTTTGGTGAAGGTTTGGTGAAGGCTTGGTGAAGGCTTGGTGAAGGCTTGGTGAAGGTTTGGTGAAGGCTTGGTGAAGGCTTGGTGAAGGCTTGGTGAAGGTTTGGTGAAGGCTTGGTGAAGGCTTGGTGAAGGCTTGGTACAGGCTTGGTGAAGGCTTGGTGAAGGCTTGGTGAAGGTTTGCTGAAGGCTTGGTGAAGGTTTGGTGAAGGCTTGGTGAAGGTTTGGTGAAGGTTTGGTGCTAGGGTAACAGCTGCAAGTGGCTTCATGCTCCCTCACGTGCGTAAACAAAAATGATTAGGGATCGGAGTGGCTCAGAGGTATAGCGAAAGCCTCTAATTCTAAAGGTATCGGGTTCGGTTCCCAGTACAGAGAATATATTTGATAAACATTTTTTTTCAAAACCAGTGGGTCCTGATGGTTGTCACGCTTCCTCCTGATCTCCTGGTAGTGAGATCGGATGCCTTTTCTTCTCGGATAAAGGCGAAAATTATAGGAGGTCCCGTGTGCAAGTTGTGTACATTAAAAATCCCACGGCAATTGGAAATCGTAAAGAATATGCAAAACTGCCGCTGCCTTGACAAAATTTACAAAATTATGAAAACCTACCGACCATAAAAATATTTATATAAATGAATGTGTGATTCCCGCATACACACATTGGGATAATCGCTGGTGCCACGGAGTTCATGCACTGTGCTGAGATATTCCATGTGTGATCTAAGGGAGGAGATCGGAGCACTGGTGGTTGTCCGTGTGCAATGAAGATGGTCCTTACAATCAAAACCAAAGAAAAATAAAAATAAAATATTTTAAACACAGGCTTTTAATGCACTAAAAACCCAAAAATAATTTTTCAAGGAGTTTATAGCTTGCAGTCAAAAAATGTAACATCAAATTGACAAAAAGCGTGTACTACATTAATGGAGTCCTATTCTTTCTTTGTCTGAACCCCGGGGACTACCCGGGCCAGTCTTGACAGACACCAGCAATAATACAAGAAAACAGCTCCCAGAATTCCCAGTTCACATTAGTTTTATTGTACCTACACTGCGCATGTCTGAAACGTTGGAGCACGTGCTTCCGTTATTTACCTCGCTTACATTGAGAAGTTGGTTTTGTGAGCTTGGAACCCAAGACAAAATAAACATATTGCCGGCTTACTTGCCCCTGACTTCTCTCTTTCCCAAGACATTTGGAACTTTATCCCTCACAGACAACTATTTTTCTTCTCTGAATAAATATGGCGTTATTGGAGCAAGCTGCTTTTCTTTTTTTTTATTCGTGCATTCCCTACCTCACCTTCTGTTTTGTGATGACTGTTACGCCAGGCACTGTTGTGTGGAGTCTCAGATCCAGCTTTCTTTTTTACCTGGTTTTGTGTGGGGTCTCACATTTGATCTGTCGTTGTGCGGGATATATCCTGTAGTATACTGTTCACACATAACTTGCTGTTCTGTGGGGGTCTCATATCCAGTGTACTGTTGTGTGGGTCTCATGTCCAGTCTACTTTTGTGTGGGATTTTATGTATAACCTGCTGTTGTATGAGTTCACATATCTAACATGTTGTTGTATGAAATCTAATATCTAACTACCTGCTGTTGTGAAGGGTCATAAATCTAACCTGCTGTTTGGTGGGGGTCCTACATTTAACTTGCTGCTTTGTGGGTTTGAATGTCTGAGATTATAATGTATCACGTGGACAACCTCTAATTACCTTATAGCTAGATGCCGAAACACAGACTGACTGACTGTTAGAAGTGTCAAACAAAACGTGATAAGGAGTCATTTTGTGGTATACTACCTACCTTTCTTCAGAACAGGAATAGGTCAGTGTTCAGAGCCAGTAGACTTCTGTGTATACTTGTAAATAGAAATATATCCTTAACTCCTTGTCCAGCTTGACTAATTCTCATCGTCCCTAACTATCTTGTCTCCTGCTCTCAGGGTTTCGTTGATTCGATATGGGTTAATTGCTGCTACCCTTAATCTTAATGACGAGTTTGAATTACAGTGTGCTCTTTCCACTACATGTCCTAATGACCACACTAGGTCTGTCGTCATTTCACTCCTTTATATTCCATTTAGCCTTCGTAGAATCTTTATCGTCAAACGTATCTTGATGTATTGGCTATCAAGTTACCGAGCAACCCTTCAAAAAAGACAGGTGGTGGAGAAGTAAAACTGAACCAGTGGAATAACATTTGAATAATTAATTAACAGCTCGTTTATTATAAATTATTATTGAGGGTAAATATGTGAGTTTTCTTTTAAAATCTTAACCTGGTACCCCGTGCGTTCAATTTAGTTTTTCACGGAGCAATGCACGATCTTTTCCGATACATTTGTGGGAATTTGCTTGTTTCACTTGTTACGTTGCACTAAGAAAATGAGAAAGTTTAATATTATAATTTGGAGTGTCATAAATATTTGTTTTCAAATGGTTGCTTATTGTCTTTGTTTCTGCGTGAACTCACAACTATAACAGGTAACAAACATAACAAGGAAGACATAACAATTATGCAAGTCGAGACTTATAATAATTAACAAATAACAACAATATTAGCGTATAGTAGGTAAGTCGAATATGACAATAAATCTATGTTTATGTTGTTGTTGATGATGAGAATCGACATCAGTGCACTCTGGACATACACATATGGAAAAACGTGAGCCAGTGGAATGAAATCTATGGCAGGTAACAAACACTACAAGGTGGACAGGTAGTTTGTTTTGTTCTGTTGGAGTGTCCGATAGGCAGTGGGGTTAGAATACTTGCTTCTCGCGGCAAATTTACCGAGTTTGTGGGTTCAAAACCTGCTAACTTCACCCTGCTTAGTTGTAAGTGGGTACGTACTGCTCTTGAGTTAGGGAAAGCGAAGGCAGCCAAGAAAGGAACCGGTCACCCCATTTCATAAAGCTGGAACTAATATAGTAAAGTCTCTAACAATTTACACCCCTAAGGCAGTATCTGCAATGGGACTTTCTCTACCTTGCTTTAACTATATGACGTGTACGGTAATCAAAGAAGGTAATAAATAATTATCTTAGACATTGCATGTATGAGAAAAATCTGCTAATGAACAACGGAAAGACATAGTGACAAAGGAAGAACATCTTGTGCTGTGCCAGTAAAACTAAATTCTGTAACCGATAATTTTCTAGCTCGCCGTGACAACTTTATTTGTGTGACGTGGCTAACACCTAATACTAGCCAAGTGTCTGTAAAACTAAAGTCTGTAACCGATAATTTTCTAGGTCGCCGTGACAACTTAACCTTTATTAGTGTGACGTAGCTAAGTGTCTGACTTTTAAGTCGTGGTTAAACTCAACATGTCATCATCATCATTATTACATGCTTTTATTTAACTTCACTTGTATGCCACTTTCATGTCACTTTCAAATCTTGCAATCGATTTTTCAATCTCTTCCAGATGAGCAATAGCTCTGAAACTTGGCATATTTGTGCATTCCCAATGACAATACAATAATCAGTCAATTATTTAATAATTTAATATTGTAATTATGGCATTATGAGTAATTAATTTTTTTCGTAAAGAAACGTAAACAAATGATGGGCCATAATCAAGTTAATTAAAAATTCAAGAGTACGTGGTGTGCTTTATTTTTTTTCTATGCGTAAAACAGGGCAGTACTCAAACAAGTGTCTAGCTAAATCAAGGGAAACATTCCAAATTATAAAATTGTGAATCAAGGGAAAGTCGATTTCGATCTCTACATGGCCTTCAAATTGAAGAAATTGATTGCACCAAATTAACAGGCACAAAGCCATGTAGTATTGACGCTCTAAAAGAAATGGATCGCTTAAGAAATTTTAGACCAGATTTACAATAACTAAAAATATTGTTTATGTTTTAGTATGTCATAATTTTTCTAACACTAAAAAGAAGAAAATAAAAATTATAAAAATATATTTTAAACACACGCTTTTAATGCACTAAAAACTCAAAAATACATTTTCAAGGAGTTTATAGGTTGCAGTCAAAAAATGAAACATCAAATTGACAAAAAGCGTGGGGCACTGATTGTGCATGAAATTAACTTCTGCTTTATACTTCATTAGACACTTATGGATGATACAGATCATCAGGCTTGTGGTAATATCTGACTAATACGTGGTTGTGCAGGCAGTTGGTAACCATATTATGTTAAACAAAACGCTACAGGCAACCACCGCTGGAAGAACACATGAATGTTTCCATGCACGTTTCCTGCAGGGGTTGGTGGCTCATCCCTCCCTAGGGAGTGCAAAGGGAAAATAGAGAGACAAGGGACGGCCAGCATTAATGGATCGCCGTTATATTCTATCTTTTAACAACTTCTTGTGTCGTGAAGCGTTGTTGGTAGAGTTAATTATTGGTTGTTCAGAGGTATGGCGTCCGCCTCTAAATTTAAAGGTACCGGGTTCGCTCCCAACACAGAGTATATAACGGATAGAAATTTATTTTCAGAACCAGTGGTATCTTACGATGTCATACTCCCTCCGATTTGCAGGGTAGTGAGATCGGATGCATAGCCTTCTCAAATAAGGGCGAAAAAATAGGAGGTCGCATGTGCAAGTTGCACAGGTTAAAAGTCCCTCGGCAGTTGGAAATCGTAAAGATTAGGCCATAGGGCCGCTGCCCTAGCAAAATTTAAAAATTATGAAACCTACCCACCACAGAAATGTTTATAAAATGTGTGATTCCTGTATACACGCATTGGGAACATCGCCGGTGCTACGGAGTTTGCGCACTGTTCTGTGATCATTCTTGTGTGATAGCTAGGCGGGGTTGTCGCACGGAAGGTCCTGGGTTCGAGTCCTGGGTAAGCCACTCACGTCTGTTGTTTTTCTGTTGTCTAGTGTTCTACTTCTTTATTTCTTACGAGTGCCTGAAAACATACCTTTATGTTTGTTTAACATTTATTTACTGTTTACAGGCCTCGGGTTTAGCTAAAATTTATGTATGGCCCAACATATTTTTGAAAGGCATGGTACCAAAGTCTTGATGGCGGCTCTGTTATGTTTTTTTCCTTCTGAATTCTGCCCGATTTTTTCTTTGTTTCCTTTTAACCACTTTTCTTTAAGATCGCCTGAGCATTATTTCTTTGTGTTTCAAATCTTCGACGCTATGAATCTTGTCGTAGATTTTAGATAGGAGAATTAAGACTTGGGTTGGTCCCTTCTGAATAGGTTGGAATGAGTGATAGATACAGTGAGAGCTGGTGAAAAAAACAATAGAATTTCCCCACGTGAGATGATAGGATGTGATATAGAGGCTGTCTTTGAGAATCGAGATAATCTTCTCTCTCTCACCTATCTTCTACGACCGCTTTTAAAGGCGTCAGACAGTCTAAACACAGATATATATATATATATGAATATATCTCTATCTACTCACGGGCACGCACATACACGTGACGACAGGTAAACACACAGACGTGGGAAAACTATAACAATGATATACAGATAATATGGGATCGAGCTGACCAACGCACTGATTTTTGTTTGTTTGTTCAAGAGAGATATTTTAATTATCATATCAAAATTTCTCACAACACCAAAAATTACATCAATGAAAAACATATACAAATAGTCATAAAATTCAAGGAAAATGCTACAAGGATGATAGCCCCGTTATGATCTTAGCTCTAGGTTTAGCCCACAGCCCCGTTAAGAGAACAGATGATGGCCCAAAGAGTTATAGATACATAGGGTTGAGTCTAAGAGGTTTCTTTCTTTCTCGTAAATGTATGAACAGAGTTGAATAATCTGATTTAGCCTAAGAAAAAAGAAACTCTAGCTTTTGTAACAAATTCTGCAGATTAAAAAAAGTTAAGACAGCAAATGGGTGACAATAATACCCCGGTAAAACAACACTCTGACTTGTGTACCCTCATTCATTCAGCCCTGGCCTTGCTCTCACATACATATACTCACAACTTTGCTCGTTGCCTCTGGGAACATAATAATTCTAGGACCTTCACACAGACCCGAAAATGCAGTCCTTGACCAAGAAATCCCCAGTTCCAAAAGACGTACTAAACTCTCAGGGAACGATTCCTTGGGTGTTCTAATTTTTCGAATGTCTGATTAAGTCACATAAAATTTGTCCAGGCACGAAAGTTAGCAGAGCACAATGTCATTAGCTTTGGATTCTAGGATTTAAGGAATGTCAGATCGGTGTCTTCTTTCAGGAAGTTACTATATTTGGTCACCACAGTACTAGTCAAAACTCTGTCGGAATGTTTCTGATCTTTGCTTGCCACAACGGGCTGAATTGTACTGAAGAGTTTTTCTGGAAGAATTAATTCTGGCGCGAAGGCCTCTTACTTCATTTAACTGTTACAGTTCAGGTAATGAAAGTGATTTGTTTCTTCCCAAATAATGTTCACGTACTAGAACGCTGGTAAAGTTGGGTACCACCGTTTCACTATATAAAAGAAAGAACACATATCAAATAATTTTACAATATGTACCCACTATAACTTACATTATTAAACCGCAAGTGTACTGCTTGACTTATCATTTAAATTTTTCCGGTGAAATAAGTTATAAAATCAATCATCATGAATTCAGGAATATCTGCGTATTCCGTCACTATTCACTGATGTCGCATCTAGCATTTATAAGTTTGATATAAAATCTTCTCGACTGAGTATTTAGCAGTTAAATTAACTTCATTATAGCTACATTATGGTTTAATGCTAGAAATATAATTTATTCTGCTTTCCACTGAAACGCGTCACTAGAAAATAATACAGACTATATAGATTAAGCACTCTGTTCAAAAGAACTAGTTTAAAATGAAATAAGCGACTTAACACTTTATCACTTCACAAAATACTAGATAATAATATATTTACCTCAAACACAGCACTACAGGATATCGCACAATTAAGAATTATACGCTTATATTTATGGAAGTCTAGAAGTTCGACAAATTGTCGCAACAAACTAAGAAACTTCGCTTATACAGCTCTACTCTTCGCGAACCACCTGTCTACTGCGATTTATTGAGACAAGAATGAAAATAAAGTTTCAAACTAGGTTTAATATCTATGAAACGGACAAAGAATCCCACTGTTTCGAAACCACGAAACAGCGCCCGTCTCTCCCCTTCTCTAACACCCTACGTCAGCTTCCCTCATGTCGTAACAGCCATCAGTGCGATTACGCACCTGCGTTAACAAACTGACCGGGAAAAGCGCGTGTCAGTTGCAAATCTCAGACAACCGTCTGAAACTGCGACTATAAGGTGTAAATATTCGCTCATACTTAAGCGTTCGGCCCGGAAAACCCGCGCGTGACAGGTGCAAATGTAGACAAAAAGTCTGCTCTATGTCCAGCGAAACGAATTTTTCGCACATTCACGTCTTACCTGCGCGACTGACATCTGATGCAATAAGGTTACTAGTCAGTATGAGAAAGAAAACCGATGATGGGAAAGAAATATATTTTTCGCAACGAGTGATGCGAAAAAATACAGGAAAAACAAGTACGGAAAGATAATAAAATAAAAGGATGCGGGTGAGAGAATAGGAAGAAGATGTAGGCAATTTAATGATCAAAACCCACGTGACAGGACGTCCCCCCTTAAGATATGGAAGCACTCCATGTCTACGTTATGGAATTAAATTTCCTATAACCGTAGCTTCGGGGTGTCTGTCTTCTTCCTTCTCATCTTCCCCCTCCATCTCTCTCCAATTCTTACTTAAGTCTACTCCCCAAAGTTTCCTTCCTCTGGAATGTCTCCCATGCGCGCTTGAAAGAGCGTCGCCGCTTCTGACATTTTTGAAAGATTTCTTGTGATAGCGGTGGAATATCCCTGCCACTATCATCATCTTCGTCAGCTTTGGCGATCGTCAGGAGATAGTCGGAGGTTGGCACTGGTTTTTCCAAGTATCTCTTTAAGAGATTTAAATGGAAAACCTTCTCCTTTCCTTCAATAGAGATCTGGTAGTTAGCCTTAGAAATCTTTTTCAGGACGGTAAACGGCCCTTGCCATCCGATCCTCAGTTAGTTGTTCCCGGTAGGGAGTAACACCAAAACTTTCTCTCCTGCTTCCAGTTCTCTCTCTTTCGCGACTTTCCTGTATCGGTTAGCGTGCTTTGTGCGAGCTCGGTTAAAGTTAGTCGTTGCTAGGTCCCACCCTAGTTTCAACCTTTCCTTTAAAACCGACACATATTTACTTGCTGAGACAACTGTCTCATCCGCCTTCTCGTCTGTCAGAGACTGAAGTAAGGCTTCAAGCGGGCCCTTAATGGGTCTGCCGAATAAGAGTGTAGCTGGCGGAAATCCTGTGGAAGTATGAGGAGATTCTCTGTAGCCAAATAAAGCTGCAGGAATACAAAGATCCCAATCTTCAGGTTTCACTTGTGCCAGTTTACTTAGCATCATGTTGAGGTTTCCATTAGCACGTTCCACGAGCCCATTTCCGGCCGGAGTATATGGCTTAGTGTGGATGTGTTGGGTCCTCAAGATCTTAACGATCTCATCCATCAACAGGTTTCGGTATGGAGATCCGTTATCCGTCAACACTTGCTGAGGGAATCCCAACCGAGTGAAAATCTGCACGAGGGCTTCTGCGACATGCTTGGCATCTGCGCATGTTAGCGGGATAGCTTATGCCCATAAAGTGCATGTATCGACTAAGGTCAGGATGAACCTGTTCCTTCTTTTAGTCCTGTCGAAAGGCCCTAAAAGGTCGATCACAACCCGTTCGAATGGTGTTCCCACTATTGGCATTTCACCCAAAGAGACTGGGGGTGCCCGTTGCTTGGGTGGCACACGTTGGCACTGGGCACAGGATTTGACATATCTGATGATATCGGTATTTACTCCTGGCCACCAATAATGAGTGGTTATACGTTGGTTTGTGGCGTTCTGTCCCATGTGTCCGCTAAAGGGAAGAGAGTGCCCCATTTCTAGGATTTGGCTTCTGTACTGTTTCGGTACTAGGAGCTCGTTGTAACCTTGGTCAGGCTTGCCCGTTCTCCGATAAAGTACGCCATCCTCAGAAAAAATGTCCCCGTGCTGTTTGGGTTCCTTCGCCATGGGCAGTTTCCTAAAGCAGGGTGCCAAAGTAGGATCCTTTTGTTGCGCTTCTTTAAGTTCCATGGGTAACAAATTCGGCGCAGGCTCCCGTTCCTTCTTGGTTTGCCCTCTTGTAGTTACTGCTGCCACAATCGGCTCTTCCGGTTTCCCAATACACACGTATCTCCCGCCAAGTATGACTGGGTAGATGGGATCATCCATAACAGCCGCTTTGATCACACCTCTGACAAAATCAGAGTGGATCTCCACCAATGCGATGGGAAGCGCTGTAGGTGCATCACTCTTACGAACTCCACAAAGTTGGACGGTCTCTGCTGTCTCTTGACCGGGTTTGACCAGGTTTCTGGCAACAATGCAATCATAAGAAAGCCCCGTGTCAAATAAGCAAGAAGTTTGAGAACCGTTCAAAGTAACCGTACCTCGCGTTGAGGGTCTATCCCCAACAGGTTGGGAATCACTGTCAATAATTCCGCCTTGCGAGACTGTTAATAAGCATCCTATGCGTTTCGGCTCGGTATGCTCGGTCTGATCATATGTCCCGTGTTCAGGGGTTCTCCCTTTGCCACCTTGTCCTTTCTGGCTACGCTGCCATGTAGGGCGGTCGGGTTGATCAGACTGTTTGGGGTGGTTGGGGTACTTGTTCTTGTAGAACTTGGATTTTTCAGGAGGGGGGTTTTGAGGTCCAGTTTCTCTGTGGTTATTTTGGTTAGAAGCCTGAGAAGATTGCTCTAGGTTATGTTTTCGAAAATGCTCCTCTGTCGGTTTCCGCTTTGTGGCCGGTAGTTCAGCCAGCGCATTATGGTAACGCTCAGACTTTTCCAAAATGTCTTCAAGTTTTTCTGCCCCTTGCTCAGCGAGAAATCTCCGGGTATCAGCAGACAATGTGTTCTTTATTTGTTCTGTTAAAACAAATTCCTCAAGACCTTCGTAGGTAGAGGGGAGCTGCGAGAGCTCTAGGCACTTTGTCAGATAACCCTTCAAACGAGACGAGAACTGCTGAAAAGTTTCAGAATTCTCTTTCCGGCTGTTGCGAAACAGTTGCAAAAATTTGCGAGCGTTCATTTCAAAGCGCTCCAGTAGCGCTTTCTTCAACAGATCATAGTTGTCTTGTTGGCTGCTTTCCAGTTTCGAGTAAACATCATAAGCAGAACTTTTCAAAGCCTGGGAAAGCTTCATATTCCAACGCGACCTCTCTAAACCGTACAGAGTTGCAATTTTCTCAAATTTTTCTAGCCAAGTGTCAATCTTCTCATTTGGACAAGGGCAAGACTCTAGCGGAAAGGACATAGCAGTGAGATGAGTAGATTGAGTACTAGCAGGATCAGTTAAGGAAGAATGAGGAGAAGACTCTCCATTGCTGGAGGTAGAGGCAGCACCACGACTTTGGAATTCTAGAGTTTTAAGAGCCAACTCATGCTGTCTCTCCTTCTCTTTTTCCTCATGCTGCATCCTGCGGATTTCCATTTCCTCGTCCATCTTCTTCTGCTGTAATAGGCGGTCTTCCGCTTCTTTCCTCCTAGCTTCTTCTTCTTTCCTCTCCGCATCATATCTCTCAAGTTCGTCTCTGACAAATGCTTTCGCTTCCTCTCCTTCCAGTCCCTCCTCTCTTGCTTCCTCTCTGAGGAGTTGTCTCAGTTTCGCCCTCTCTGCCATATTAAATCAGTGGCTGAGACGTAGACGAGAAAAAGATAAGAATAAGGAATACACTGGTTCCTACCACTTGCGAGAAAAAAAATACCAAAAATCAAAAGATGATATATTTAACCCTGGGATACCTCCTCCAAAAATAAAAATCTAACTATCGCTGCTATTAATCGGCAGTAAAGCACCTAATGCAAAACACGACTACGCCAACTAAATGGTAGTTAAGATTACTTCTGAAAAATAAGTTGCTACAGTGGAAACAAAACAATTATTGATAACCAAAGAGAAAAATAATCCCTTAATTTTTAAAATCCACTATCAAGTTTACCCCTGAAGACAGTTAGGGTGAGGGAGGCAATTAATCTGGACAAATAGTCCGAAACGCACTCCTTAACTTTAGTTCAAACACCTTCCTGCTTCAGAACCCTTGTGAATGTTATACACTCACAAAACTTTACCAGCGTTTAGTGTTACAAAATCATTAATTAACATGTATTCCGACAAAATCAACCTGTAAACCAAATGTATAATGCTTCTTAATGCTGTGGAAAAAAAACTTATCAGTTTGTGTGGTCAGCACGCCCGTAAACAGATCGTTAGTCTAGGGGATACATTATTTTTAAAAGATACAAAACTCACAAGACATCACACTCTTACTCTATATCAGAATAAAGAATCTTAAGTTCAAAATCCAGATAGACGAGTCCACATTTGTCGTACTCGTCTTCCTATTCTAAGTTCAAAAATCCGTCGGGCGAGACCACATTTGTCGTATCGCCTTAGGATTTTGGGTTCAATTCCCGGTAACGAGCGACCATTTGTCGTATCGCCTTAGGATTTTGGGTTCAATTCCCGGTAACGAGCGACCATTTGTCGTAGATTTTAGATAGGAGAATTAAGACTTGGGTTGGTCCCTTCTGAATAGGTTGGAATGAGTGATAGATACAGTGAGAGCTGGTGAAAAAAACAATAGAATTTCCCCACGTGAGATGATAGGATGTGATATAGAGGCTGTCTTTGAGAATCGAGATAATCTTCTCTCTCTCACCTATCTTCTACGACCGCTTTTAAAGGCGTCAGACAGTCTAAACACAGATATATATATTAATATATCTCTATCTACTCACGGGCACGCACATACACGTGACGAAAGGTAAACACACAGACGTGGGAAAACTATAACAATGATATACAGATAATTTGGGATCGAGCTGACCAACGCACTGATTTTTGTTTTTTGTTCAAGAGAGATATTTTAATTATCATATCAAAATTTCTCACAACACCAAAAATTACATCAATGAAAAACATATACAAATAGTCATAAAATTCAAGGAAAATGCTACAAGGATGATAGCCCCGTTATGATCTTAGCTCTAGGTTTAGCCCACAGCCCCGTTAAGAGAACAGATGATGGCCCAAAGAGTTATAGATACATAGGGTTGAGTCTAAGAGGTTTCTTTCTTTCTCGTAAATGTATGAACAGAGTTGAATAATCTGATTTAGCCTAAGAAAAAAGAAACTCTAGCTTTTGTAACAAATTCTGCAAATTAAAAAAAGTTAAGACAGCAAATGGGTGACAATAATACCCCGGTAAAACAACACTCTGACCTGTGTACCCTCATTCATTCAGCCATGGCCTTGCTCTCACATACATATACTCACAACTTTGCTCGTTGCCTCTGGGAACATAATAATTCTAGGACCTTCACACAGACCCGAAAATGCAGTCCTTGACCAAGAAATCCCCAGTTCCAAAAGACGTACTAAACTCTCAGGGAACGATTCCTTGGGTGTTCTAATTTTTCGAATGTCTGATTAAGTCACATACAATTTGTCCAGGCACGAAAGTTAGCAGAGCACAATGTCATTAGCTTTGGATTCTAGGATTTAAGGAATGTCAGATCGGTGTCTTCTTTCAGGAAGTTACTATATTTGGTCACCACAGTACTAGTCAAAACTCTGTCGGAATGTTTCTGATCTTTGCTTGCCACAACGGGCTGAATTGTACTGAAGAGTTTTTCTGGAAGAATTAATTCTGGCGCGAAGGCCTCTTACTTCATTTAACTGTTACAGTTCAGGTAATGAAAGTGATTTGTTTCTTCCCAAATAATGTTCACGTACTAGAACGCTGGTAAAGTTGGGTACTACCGTTTCACTATATAAAAGAAAGAACACATATCAAATAATTTTACAATATGTACCCACTATAACTTACATTATTAAACCGCAAGTGTACTGCTTGACTTATCATTTAAATTTTTCCGGTGAAATAAGTTATAAAATCAATCATCATGAATTCAGGAATATCTGCGTATTCCGTCACTATTCACTGATGTCGCATCTAGCATTTATAAGTTTGATATAAAATCTTCTCGACTGAGTATTTAGCAGTTAAATTAACTTCATTATAGCTACATTATGGTTTAATGCTAGAAATATAATTTATTCTGCTTTCCACTGAAACGCGTCACTAGAAAATAATACAGACTATACAGATTAAGCACTCTGTTCAAAAGAACTAGTTTAAAATGAAATAAGCGACTTAACACTTTATCACTTCACAAAATACTAGATAATAATATATTTACCTCAAACACAGCACTACAGGATATCGCACAATTAAGAATTATACGCTTATATTTATGGAAGTCTAGAAGTTCGACAAATTGTCGCAACAAACTAAGAAACTTCGCTTATACAGCTCTACTCTTCGCGAACCACCTGTCTACTGCGATTTATTGAGACAAGAATGAAAATAAAGTTTCAAACTAGGTTTAATATCTATGAAACGGACAAAGAATCCCACTGTTTCGAAACCACGAAACAGCGCCCGTCTCTCCCCTTCTCTAACACCCTACGTCAGCTTCCCTCATGTCGTAACAGCCATCAGTGCGATTACGCACCTGCGTTAACAAACTGACCGGGAAAAGCGCGTGTCAGTTGCAAATCTCAGACAACCGTCTGAAACTGCGACTATAAGGTGTAAATATTCGCTCCTACTTAAGCGTTCGGCCCGGAAAACCCGCGCGTGACAGGTGCAAATGTAGACAAAAAGTCTGCTCTATGTCCAGCGAAACGAATTTTTCGCACATTCACGTCTTACCTGCGCGACTGACATCTGATGCAATAAGGTTACTAGTCAGTATGAGAAAGAAAACCGATGATGGGAAAGAAATATATTTTTCGCAACGAGTGATGCGAAAAAATACAGGAAAAAACAAGTAAGGAAAGATAATAAAATAAAAGGATGCGGGTGAGAGAATAGGAAGAAGATTTAGGCAATTTAATGATCAAAACCCACGTGACAAATCTCTTATCTTCCACTCAACGAAGAAAGCTTAAACAGTGCAAGAAGCTTCCTTGCTTGATACAATCTAATTTGCCACGTTTAAGTTTGGCATAGACCTAACCGATTTTAAATAACAATAACAACAAACTAGAATAAATTATGGAAATAATTCCATTACAGCATGAATTCAAAGAAAGGGGGATAATGAACTACGAATATACATTATGTTTCGTATCTAAAAGGGCAGGCGTCGGATGATGAATGATTATGTGCAAATTGAAGCAATGTGTTTCTTCCAACAACTAGGTCAGCGAGTCTTTTGTTTTAAATGTAGCTGGAGTAATAACAAACTTTCTTGTGAGTAGTAAACTAGGTTCTTAAGCTCACCAAGGTAAATTTTATACAAAGGTGAATTTCAGTCAGCGTATGTGACAAAGGAACGTCGCCTAGGCCGGTCCCAAGCACGGCTGAAAAGTAAGGATGTATTCTGACTGACCTGAGTGCTTTATGCGTCTAAGGATGTAGCGAGTAAAAACCGTGAACCAGGCAGACGGCATGCATGGAGGTCGTAAGGAGGCAGCCCCACCACTTGGCAAAGGCACATCAGGCCAGTTACGTGTGTGCTTTAAAATCTGATTGCAAGAAACGATAGCAAGGGAACCAGATGAACTTAAAGGCGGCGAACCGGAACAAATTACAGACTAGATTGGAACCAGGCCAAGAGGAAGACAACCGATAGGATATATAGCAAATCTCTTACACCAGTGTAGAAGAGGAATGACTAAGTTAGTAAGTAGGTGAAAATAGTTCAGAAAAATAAATAATCATTTATGAGTTAAAATCACAAGACACGTGAAATAAAGAACACGTTTGAGGGATCAATTTTTTTATTATTACCACATGCATTAAAAAAATACATACAGAAAATAAATATTTCCGATACATTGTATTGCACAGAACAAAAGTGGATGTCCCATTATCATTAATCAGCCATTCGTCATATCGGTCACACACACACATATATATATATATATATATATATATATATATATATATATATATATATATATATATATATATATATATATATATATATATATATATATATATATATATATATATATATAAAGGCTGGGATTGATAAAAAAAATCTTAATGAAAGATTAATCGATCAATTTTGAACTATTTGACAAATTAAAACAAATTCCTAAATAAAAATGTTTTAAGTCACTAAGGACTTTATTTATTTTACTTTGTATAAGACAACATATTTCTGAAAATAAATAAAAATACTGAAAATTTACAACCAAACAATTTATAATTATTGACCATACTTGCCAAATTTCATATCACAAATCTCTAACGTGCCAAATTTGATATCACAAATCTCTAACGTAGCAAATGCTCTCGCATTTAAGCGAAAAAAAACATAAACATTGCTAAAAATGGAATAATCGATTAAAATTTGTTTATCAATTAATGGATAAAAACTTTTTAAGTCGATTAATTAATCATGAAATATCCCAGCTCTAATATATAAAATATATATTTGTGAAAGACATTTATGATAACTGGCCTTCTACTTTTAGTTTATGCAATAGAATGTTCGGAACATTTATTTTCTGTATTTTAGTGTTTAAGGTAGAAATAATAGAAGCTGTTCCTAACACATGTCTTCCCCTCTTCACTTCTTTTGTCCAATATACCTTTTAGTGGTGTAAGAAACAGTTTTCTTTGTGATGCCAGGTATGTTGCTTCGGGTCTAGTTTACCAAGCTAAAACATGACAAACAAATACAGATGGAGTGTAACATTACTAAAACAATAAAACTACACCTCGCCTATCCGCCATCTTCTTACCCTGACATCGAAGCCTCCCGTATTTCGTATTTTCGTATGAAAAATTTTCCACTTAGCCACATCTTATGGCTGTTTCACTTAGCCACATCTTATGGCTGTTCCAGGGAACATGATTCTGACAGCTGGAGACCACCATATCTGCGTCTTCATGACTTCTCCTGGGTGGTTATGACCTATTTACGTAGTGACGATAAATTATCCGGCAAGCAGATATGTGCAGTTACTGGCAAAACATAAGCTACCTTTCCCCCATAGCAAGGCTTCTTAAACTGTCATCCACGGACCCCTTCTGGGATCATGAATAAATTCTATGGAGTTCGTGCGCATAACCTAAAATTTAAAATGTAAAGTTGTTTATTATGTTTTTAAGTTTTTTTTCTCCAGGTCTATAGCCTTCATCGACAAATAAAAGGGGTCAATGGCACACACAAATAATAATTAGGAAACCGTGCCTTATGGTAATTGATGTTACTTAGAGAAAATTGTCGAGGAAATATCACGTGAAATGTATTTTATGTAACAAATAGTTGTCAACGGAAGTAAAAAAGGGAGTTTTTCGGTGTTACATAGAGCCAATCGTGCCATATGGAAGCGAGGCATGGACATTCAGTAAACAAACTGGAAAATATCAAGAAGCCTCAAAAATGTGGTTTTACATTATAAAATTAAGATTATAATGGACAATTAAAAAGAGTAATGAGGATGTCTTGAAAAAAAACCCGTACGCAAAAGAAGGAAATTATTCATGTTAGAAGATAACAATCCACTTTACTTGGGCATATTATAAGAACAAAATGGCTGGAATACTTTGTGATAAATGGAAAGACTAATGCAACAAGAGACAGGGGACGACAGGGAGAGATGATACCGGGCAGTTTAGTATCATGGCATGGTACGAAGTCAACAACAGAACTGACACACACGAGATCGGCAAGAGACACCAGTTGCCATGGTCAACAACAGAACTCACACACAGTACTGGGATCACGAGATTGGCAAGAGACACCAGTTGCCATGGTACTTTAACAACAGCTTGAGCAACGTCTTATCCATCGTATGGGGTGTCTAAAACCAGCTGGTCTTAACACCCTACACACCTTTGTCTGTGGTCACCCTTTCCACTACTATTCTATTTTGACCCTTTCCACTCTTATTTTTCTATTTCTCCGTCGCCCATAAAATAATTTTAAAAAAAAAAATATGTCTTGATTTTTTTATTAAATATTTATTTATCTCCAACTCATTCTGTCCTTTTCTATCTCCAGTCCTCATTATTATTACGTTTGTGTAGTTTCTTCTTCAGTTTCGTTTTTTAGCTTCTTAGTATGTACTGTTTACATCCGGAAGTGGCAGTCATTTCCTTTTCTGGTGGCGCATTTTTTCTTCAGCAGGCGTCCTAGGTCTTATCTGCCTTTAGGGAAGTACCCAGGTTTTATTTTTATATATTTTTTTTTTTATGTGTCCTATCTAGTCCTCACTTTCTTTCCTTTCCCTGACGAAGGCCTTGTGGCCGCAACGTTGGCTATTTTCTTTGTCTTTTGTCCTCGTAAGACGAATCACCGTTTTTCGATTTTTTTTTCATACCCATCCATTGTACTTTAACAACAAGAAGACTTTGCTGTGTGAAATGTTCATCTGAAGATGTTTGTCTCTCCCCCATGTATGAGTTAATGGCGCTTGTTGTTAGTATTATATTTGATTATATTTGATATATAATTACAGTTCATATGTCGATATTCTAACTTTTAAATGAGGCTGTCACCGAAGGTCTGCATTTTCATTGCAGCAAATGAGAAGGCATTTATTTAAAAAAACGAAGTATTGTCATCTCACGTATACAAGTCAGCTGATTTAGCTCTAATTTTGTTTTCAGTCTTATTAATATATGTCTCGTATTTGGTTATTGTTCTTACTTCTGTTCTCATTTATACTTTTTGCGCAAATTTATTTTGAAAAGTTGACATTTGGTAAGTTGAAATAGGTAGAGCAACTTTTTTTATTTTTAACTGTTAAAATGTCACCTAATATAATAATGTTCATAATATAATAATGTTCATTTCTGCTGAACTGACAAGCACTGAGATGCCCGTATGTTTTGAACTTACTTTTTAATATTCATAGAGCTTCATTTATAACTTCAGGTTGATGGAATCAAACTTCGTTTCTAAATTTAGGTTTATATAATCAAGCTTCATCTGTAAATGTTGTTTTATAGAATCAAGCTTCGTTAAAAAAGAAAAAAGGTTAATAGAGTTATCTTCTTCGCCTGAATTTATTTTATTACTTTTAAACTGGTAACACCGGTCTCGCCTGTTTCACAGACGTTGGGGTATGCTGGCAATTCTAAAATCTGGTTATGTAATCATGAGATCAATTTATTCTATTTGTAAAAATTTTATCAACAACATTTGTGGCTATGAGAAAGTTGGGAAACGAGTTTTTGGTGCAGGTAAATATAGAAGAAAATGTTTGCAAATTTCGGACGTTCAAGAAAAATAATTCAGAATAAAGTATTTGGGATATTCTCTAGAACAGAAGCAGGCAACATACGAGCTGTGGGGACCTATTTTAGAAATGCTGAGCTTTCTTAAGATCAACTTTGATACAATCGGGACTGTGTTCAGGTTTCAGAATATTTGGAGTGTGGAATAACTGCAGCTTGTTTGTAACTTTAGTATCTGTCGTACCACCAGCTTCCTGTAATCCCATCCAACAACGCGGTGGAAGATGACAGAATCTGAACTTCGTATCACAGAAAGGATCACCTTCCTATCTCGTAAGTTCACAACTAAAGTGAATCATTGTAAGCTAGATCGTGTGTTATCAATTCTGTTGGTGACTTCTGTTCATGCCATGACATCAGAGTGTCCTGTATCTGGTCTGTTTGTCTTCATCGATCTCTTTTTCTTGTAATTGTTCCTGTTGTTACGATAAATTCCAACTTTCTCCTTCTCATAACGTTTTTATTATTGTTATTCAGAATCGACCTCACTGCACTCTGGGCAAACCCATAGGTGCTCAGTCTCCCTCAGCAAATGTCGAAGAGTATGAATGCTAATTGTACCTGTAACACGCTGGTTGTACATACGACGGATGCATCCTCTCTCACATCCATCTCTGCTAGTCCCACGTTTGATGCCAAACTCCAACAATCTCAGCCTTGTTGATTCATCCACTGCAGTGTCGTTATCTAGCAGGCCATCATTAATTGCCCTTAATATCTCTCCCTTACCCATGGCCAGTGTCCCCACTATGGGTGCTCTCGAGGCCAGTCGGTCAGCTCTCTCATTGCCATGTAACCCTGCATGACCAGGACAGTAGACCCACACCAGTTCTTGAAGACTTGAGGATTCTATTGATGTTTTCCATTCCTGCCGCAGCCATCCGTTCTGAACTTTCCGAAGCATGGCTTGAGAGTCTGACAATAAAACTGCCCTGGTTGATGAAGTTTCAGACAGCCACCTCAGTGCTGCAGTAACTGCCTCTACCTCCATTCTCATGCTGGAGGTTGTTGTCATGTAGGCTCCACTCTGTTCAGCGACGACCCTGTCTGTCTGAGCCAGTTCTGTATATGAGTATGTCATCTGCGTAAGTTAATGTTCATCCCAGTCCTGTTGGTTTAAAAGGTTCCTACTTTTACTGTGCGTATGTTAAACAGTACTGGTGATAGTGGAGAACCCAGGTGTAGTCCCTAGCAAATGAGCATTGGTTTCGATGTCCATGTTCCCAAGCTAAATTCAGCTGATCTCTCCATTAAGGCAGCTGCTATCCACCTTGTTATTTAAGGGTTTACACCACATGCCATTATACAGTCTATTAGGGTTGCAAAAGTCCACAATGTTATAAGCATCCATAGGTCAATTGCGACAGCCACCGTTTCTCTTTTACCCTGGAATCCCTCTGTAGTGGATTACGTGGTATCATTGTATCGTCTTTTCAACAAAATTGGTGATATTAAACCCCAAAGTGTGTTGCATGAGGTCAGCTGTGAAGGCTGCCTGAGACTCCCTTAAATGTGCAGCTGTGAATTTTTCTGAAGGGCCCCTTTTTTCTTTGCGAACCACTACGACCTCACACCTATCTTTTTTTACTAATGAATGTGGCTACGTTAAAGTTCTTGGGTAATGATATGTAATGTGTTGTGGTAGTTTGCATACACACACACAGATATTTAATAAGTCTAATAATATTAATAAAATGTTATAACACACTGAACTAACTCAAGTTGTGTAAAATTTGGATAGAAAAATTTTCTTTAAGTTTATTTGTTCTGAACCAAGGTTTTATTTTGGTCAGAACATATGAAAGGTTTTGCAATTATTAATGAAATGCATGAATATATGGCATAATAAATGAAAGGAGTGTACATATGGATTTTACAATACTAGTTAATATTACTACTGTTTATGGTTGTAATCTATATGGGAGAACGATTTATGGATGTGCTGTTGGGGTGGCCTCATCACTCCCTGTCTATGGTTACTAACATGGTCCATTTATGGATGGAAATATAATTGGTGTATTAGAAATGAGTTTGTGAATCTCCTGCAGGCCAGACGCTCACGTATCTGGAATGAGTAGTTCTGGTGCTGGAATATGGTGGCCCCACCTCTCCGTGCTTGGGGGCAATATACGGCTGCTCTGCCAAGATATAAACTGCACGGGTCCACTCTTGTAATATTCAACATCACATTTGACACCACATTGGTGCCAAATAAAAAAACTCACAGTTCAGAATTATGAATATAGAACACAGTTAATTGCTAGCAAAACTCAACTGAGCTGCTGCCTTTAGTATGGCGATTCCAACGAGATTTTAGCACTGGAGTCTCAAGGCTACAGTTTTTTTGAAAATTTGGGACATTTTTGTTTCAATGCAGACGCTCGCTGATATGAACAACACAGTCTTTTGTCAATATCTTTCTTATTATCTATCCGTCGGTATAAATGAAAGCATATTATTTCACTGCTCAAGATGGGCCATCCGGCCAGCTAGGTTTTATATTCCTAACATTATTATTAAGAAAAAGTTACTTTTCAAGGTTATCTTGTTTTTTCGAAATATTTCTAGCATCTTCTATACTGCTGTTTTGCGCTGCTGAATTCAAAATAAACGGACTAAGGTTAACGCAAAAGCGTCCAAGAAATGACTGTTGCGTATAATAGCTAAGGTCCCTTTTGTCGATTTCTTTACCTTATGTCAACTTGGGGGACGTGACTTTTTCCTCCTTTCCCCACCAATTGCGTCTTTTAGCCTTGCTAGTTTCAAGCACGCGTTCAGTCATATTTTTTCCTTTTGATCTTCGTTCTCATCCCGTTCCAAGGGTAACGTTTCGCCTTCACGTTTAACAATTTAATTTCCATGGCGGGTGATGACCCACGGCGTGGGCGATCATGTATTCTAGTAGCTTACGCATTAGTTTTTATCCCTACGTTGTATCATTGGAGATATTTTGACGTTGTATCATGGTTAATTTTATGACACCCTCACACACATCGTACGCAAACGTTCCAGCTTTACCCCATGTTGTTATCATAGGCCTATAGCTACTTCTCATAACTTGCGCAAATAAAGTGGATTGCTTCCTTATAATGAGTCATAACCTTCTTTTGCGCACTGGATTCTGTCAGGACATCGTCATTAAAATAAAGGATATACTGTATTTGCGCATTTTAAAATCTTATATGCAATAAATACTTGTGTGTTATACCGTATGGCAGAAGATCGGCTACCACGACAAGCATGGAAAACTAAGAGCCAGGGATCCAGACCTCCAGGACGACGCAGAGTACGCTGGGATGACAACATTAGCCAATTTTTGAAGGACCGAGGACTAGAATGGAACCAGGCCAGGAGGAAGACAGCCGATAGGATAGTATGGCGCTCTCTCTCTCTCTCTCTTCCAAACCTCTACACCTCACGGTAGAATAGGGACGACTAAGTAAGTACTCGTAAGTGTTATACCGTGTAAAGTACGGCCATATAAGGACAACTGACTACAAGCTAGACGGCATTTGGAAGAGTCATGTCTCATGTTATGGAGCCATAACCCTTCGGGGTCAGAAGAGTTAATTAAAATGACTCATAGTAATCGTTAAATCGAGTAAAGAGTGCTATGACAAAAGTAGAACCTGCACGGAAATTATGTTTTTTAGTACGTGCTGGTTCCTGGATACTGACTGTGTTATTCTTTATTTTTGCGTTGTGTTATTAATGTTTGCCCCTCCCCCCCCCCCCCCCCAATCTGCCTGTCTGCTTGTCTGTCTAAGTGCTTATCATTCTGTCTTGCTGTCTATATCTCCCTATCCATCACTACACCCGCGTGTTTGTGTCGTGTCTCAGTTGTCTCTTTATTTTCATTGGTGAAGAATTTTCGAGCATGAACATTCAGTTTGTGTGAGAAATGTATTTGCAGAACTCACTCAAGCGGAAGTGTTAACATTTCCCGCCCAGACTGATGCTCAAAACATCAACCGCTGAGGCAGCGAGGACCTTGTCGACGAGCAATTCATAAATAAGACTCGTGTCACTTTTGCATAGTTCGTCCAGAAACGTGTTCTTAGACTTATCCAATTAAAGTTTAACCAGTACCAACTGCCAGCAATCTTGTAACATTGGTGCGGCGATTAGTTTTAGGCGTACCATTTAAAATCACCAGGTACCATCTTCACATCGAAGATCGGCTGCAATGTATCTCCAACGTCTCCTGTCTCTTGTCTTGATGGTGCACTCTGATAGACTTTTTTTATGTCCATCTCTTGATGTTGACTTCCCACTTATAGCGCTGTCTTCCTCTTGCACGCCGGCCTTCAACTCTGCCTTCTATTATGGTCTTCTGTAAGATGTTACGCCTTTTTACATGGCCAAAATATTTTAGCTGTCCAACTTTGACCTCGTTGATTAATTCTTTTTTTTTTATTTCTAGGTTTTCTAGGACCTCATTATTTGTTTTCTTCTCTTTCCATGAGACATGCTCTATTCTTCTATGTATCCACATATCAAGTACCTCAATTCGTTCTGCCAATAGCTTGTTCTTTGTCCATGTTTCAACACTACACAATAGCTTGTTCTTTGTCCATGTTTCAACACTACACAATAGCTTGTTGTTTGTCCATGTTTCAACACTACACAATAGCTTGTTCTTTGTCCATGTTTCAACACTACACAACAGCTTGTTCTTTGTCCATGTTTCAACACTACACAATAGCTTGTTCTTTGTCCATGTTTTAATACTACACAACAGCTTGTTCTTTGTCCATGTTTCAACACTACACAGTAGCTTGTTCTTTGTCCATGTTTCAACACTACACAATAGCTTGTTCTTTGTCCATGTTTCAACACTACACAATAGCTTGTTCTTTGTCCATGTTTCAATACTACACAATAGCTTGTTCTTTGTCCATGTTTCAACACTACACAGCAATTACGAATATATATATACACAAAGTTTTTTACTAAAAAAGCTAACCCAGAAAAATAATCAGGTTAGCAAACAAACAAAAATAAAGAAGTGAGTACAATGATTATACAAAAAGGAAATATTCACTCCTCTTTCTCTCGCTCTGTCAATCTGTGGCCACATTCAATCTCGCTTACCTACTAGTTGGTTAACAACCTCTTGAACGAACACATCAATGAACATGTATCAAAATCTAGTGTTGTACTTCTCCAAAGTGAGCCCCAGTTCCTCCACGAATAATTAATTTTCCTAATGGGGAACGCCTACTTTGGTAGCGAATTCTTGGATATGAAAATGTCACATCAGATAGTTCAGGGTTGGTAACTGTTACAAGAGATAATGATGATGATGAAGGTATATCCTATCGGTTTTTCTCTCTGGTGTTGTGCCGATTCTGAAACAATGTATTCTCCTGGGTAAGTCCACTTGGGAACACAATTGTCATTAGTCGGAAAAATATGTGTGTATATTTGGCCACAGCTGGCTGATAAACTGAACTCAAAAATCTGGGTATTTTGTGTGTCCAGTTACTTTACTCTTATTGTTTATTTTTTAGTCTCTCTCTGAATGAAGCAAGAGGACCGAACAGGTCAACATCGAAGACCCGATAATAAATAAGAATTGTTACTGGTGCTATTTAGACTGTTTCTGGTATGATTAGACCGCTGGTTCGCTGGTTTTTGATCAAGCCTAAATTAGGAAGAAAACCAAACATTTAACCAAAAAGACAATATCCTATCCTATCGCGCGCAAAGGGTAAGATCTCTTATCCTCTCCCTCATTTAATTAAATTAAGGCACACGTGTCTTAAGCTTATACTATCGCGCTTCGCTTCGCAAGTACGGATTTGGGTTTAGGCATGCAGCCGCCCCCCCCCCGACTCTGCAAAAAACTCAGCGAACGATGTCAGTTTTTAATTGAATTATGACTATGCCCTTACAAATATCGCCTGTCATTACTAGAAGTTGATTGTTGACGTCTATCGGTTTTGAACACATGATAAAACACTAGTCATTAAAAAAAATTTACACACAAAGAAATATAATGCGCATACTACTCTGTCACTTTTTAACATTATACTTAAGTCAGCTAATTAAATGGTTGGTGGATTTTACATTACTGAACCACTGGTAAGAAAATATCTACGCGTTTTTCTATTTTGCTAGTCTTAACGCTAGGGAATAGCCGTGAATAAAAATGGTAAAACTCTTAACACATTTAATAATTAAGCACAACTTAAATATTTACCACAATCAGAAATTGAAACAATCTCCACGGAATGCTATGACACACTTTTACAATGGCTCTAGTATAACGAGCTAGATTATCCAAATGTTTCTGAGCGACTGATAAACTGACTACGGAGTGCAGGCAGAATATATACAGAAAGGGTGTAATTGTTTCTAAAGGTTGCGAATTTTCACACCTTCTTCCTGTCCAGGGAAATCAAGAAGCTTCGTTCCCGAGATAAAGAATTCTACGGTCCCTCTGTTCGCCGTTGCCAATCGACAACAAAGGCTTCTGATACCAGCGGTTGTCTCCCTGTATGTACGACATCACAGGATTTGCTGCCCCTTGTAGAGAACTTCAAAGCTGTTTATCTTCCACGTGTTTTGGGCACGTGCAATCTGTCAGTCATCGTAATACTGACGGTTCAGCTCGCGTGAGCTCAGGCAAACACACTTGATTCGCTCCCTTGAATTCATTGACAGTTGCGAATCTAGGTAGACGCTCATCCGCGCATGAAATCAAGAAAAATTGGCGTGGCTACAAATTATGAGTCAACAGACCGCGAATTACATGGCTTTTGCGTTGCAAAACGTAAATACTAATGAGGAAACAAAGTAGTCGGATTCCTGAGGATCTATTTACATTTCCACGTCACACATGTACATTAAAAGTAATGTAATGACATTTTGCGTTATGTTATAAATCGTAATCTTCATAAACAATTGTAACAGCTGTAAGTGACAAATACTGAGTAATCATATTGTTGTCATAGTAACAGAGCCACTGCCTTTCTAAAATTCTGGGAACGAAATGAGAAATAATGAAAGAAACAAATCTGACATATTACGTAACACTGTGTACGTACGAAGTAAGTCACTGGCTTTGTTGAAAAATCAAAATGGATGAAAAATGTTGCAAGAAAACGCATATGAAATGGAACAATTTAATCAGTTGATATATACAGTCAAGACATTTAATCTAATCTGAACCGAGTCAGAAAATGACAAGGTTTGCGTTAATAGTTGATTAAGCGGTAAAATAGATGAACACAGGTAGTTGAAGTCTCATTACAGGTAAGACATGTCTTACCTGTAATCCTTCTTATGTTCGTACCACGTATCACGTTTTGGATCCCCTATCAGGGTAGGGGACCAACCTACTCGTGACATTGCATTATCCACCAGTTAATGGGTTTGATGTGACCTCCACCAGCTGAGCCCGCTGAGTTGGAAAAGGATGGGGAGGAGGGGGGGGTGAAGTCCTCTGGAGTTCCAAGAAAGCCAAAATCGCATCCCTGTTTGTCGCAAGGGTAACAAAGTGAAAGTATCCTGGAGTTCGGAAAAAGAAAAAGAATCCTGTGTTTCACTTTACTGTCTCTCCTTTTTTCATCCTACTAAATTTTTCTTTATCCTTGGTTAGTGCTTAACACTAAATAATATTTATCTCTATTTTCGTTTTGGAAATTTTGAATATCTCTATTATTATTCTGGGTACCATTGTTTCCAATTATATGAGTGCTTTCTGTCTTTCCTTTGACGGTATTACAGTCACTGCTTCATTATGGTGTGCACTTTTCCTCATGTCCAGAGAACAGAACCATTTCTGATGTTTTGTTTCTTCTTTTCTATTCAAAGACTGCTAGTACAACAAAATACCACCGTTACAACAAAATACCACCATTACAACAAAATACCACCGTTACAACAAAATAGCACCATTACAACGAGATTATGTAAGAAATGAACAAATCGTATATATTATGTAACCTGAATTTTTAGCATCGCTTCTGCCCCAAATAAATGTTTAATATGGTGTGATATAGTAACTCCGCCTAGGCCGGTCCCAAACCCGGCTGAAAAGGAGGGCGGCCTGCATGGAGGCCGTAAGGAGGCAGCCCCTCCACCATGCACAGGAACAACAGGCCAATCACCTGTTTGCTTTAAATCATGATTACGAGAACTACAGGAGAGAAAACCGGACTGATTCTAATGGCGACGAACTGGAACGGACTACGGACTACGACTTATGGAACTTGGAACACAAGAAGTATAAATGGGAAAGAAGAGGAGCAGGTGGAAGAGATGAGGAAAGCAAAACTAGAAATCCTGGCTATAACGGAAACAAAGAAAAAAGGACAAGGAGTCATGGATCTCGATGGCAACACGCTGCTCTTCAGTGGTGTACCCACATCTGAAAGAGCTAATATGGGCGTGGGTTGCATTGTGGTCAAAAACCAAAAAGTTAGTATCAAGGGATGGAACTTTGTCTCGGAGCGCATTGTGGTTGTAAAACTAAAAGAAGGAAAAACCATAGTCAACCTGGTCATAGTTTATGGGCCAAATGAGGATGAGAGAGCAGAGGTCAAGGAGGAATTCTTCGAGCTGCTTCAAAGGACAGTGGATGACTGCCTAGATGAAATTATCATGCTCGGAGATTTCAATGCCAGAGTTGGAAATGACCATGCTAGATGGGGTGGAGTTATCGGAAGAAATGGAGAAGATACTCTCAATAACAATGGAAAGCGACTCCTTAAATTCTGCAGCGAGCAGAATCTGATCATTACAAACACAAAGTTCCCCCATAAGCGCATACATGCATACACTAGATGTGAACCAACAAAGAATGAGAAGTCAGTGATCGACTATGCCATTGTTAGGAGGAGCTCATTCAAATATGTCCGGGATGCTAGAGTCTGGAGGGGGCCAGAGATTGGAAGTGATCACTACCTGCTTACAATCAAAAGAACAACTGAAAGAGTTGCTCAGCCTGGGAACTGCCCAACATCACGCAAGAAACTAAGTAAACAAACGGGAGAAATGAGCATTAAGACCTACAAGCTGAGAGAGCCAGAAATTAAGACCAGATATCAGAGGCTTATTGCTGCAGCGGTAAGCAACACAGAAGAACAAACTGATGACTTGGAAACCCTCTGGCTTAAATTCAAGGACATCATAAAGACAGCTGCTGCAGAAGCATGCGGTGAAGTCCGACTTGGGAACAAGAGAAAGAGAACACCTTGGTGGACAGAGGAAGTCAAATAGAAAATAAGAGAGAAGAAAATGGCATGGAAACAATACTTAGGAGCTAAAAACACAACAGGACAAATGGAGAAATAAAGAGAATATGTGACACTCAAAACAGAAGCAAAGAACAAGGTTCTAGCAGCAAAACAGAAGTCCTGGGAAGAATTTGGAGAAAAGCTAGAAAAAGATGCGCAAGAAAACCAGAAATTGTTCTATAAGACGCTAAAGAATATGAGGAAGGAAAAACAATGCCCTCTCAAATTTATAAAGGACAAGCAAGAAGGAAGTAATGGAAAGATGGAAAGAATATTTCTCAGAACTCCTGGATGAGCAAGGTCAAGTATCAGAAATGATAACCACTAGCACAGAAGAGAAAACCAATGATGGTGAAGATGACATAAAGATGGAAGAACTGAAGGCAGCACGGGAGAAAATCAAGACGGGCAAAGCAGCAGGGCATGATGGTATAACACCAGAAATGGTCAAGTACATGGGAGCATCAGGCGACCTATTACTCTTAAGGGTCCTACAGGCAGCGTGGTGCAACAAGACCATACCAAAGGACTGGGAGATTGCCATCATAACACACATTTTCAAAAAGGGTGACAATCGACAATGTGGAAATCATAGAGGCATATCCCTTCCCAGTGTCCTTGGTAAAATCTACTCTAGAATCCTAGAGCAGAGACTCCGACGCCTAGCTGAGCCACAATTGGATGAGATCCAGTGTGGATTCCGAGCAAACCGGAGTACTCAAGACCTAATTTTCACACTCAGACAGCTGAGTGAAAAGGCCTTTAAGTATAAGAGTGAGATCCATCTTTGTTTCATAGATCTGGAAAAGGCGTTTGACAGGGTCCCCTGAAGCAAACTTTGGGACTGTTTGGCAAGGAAGAACATTCCAGCACCTCTGATTCATGCTATACAGAGCTTCTACAAGTCTTGCAGAAATTATGTGAGGACAGCAAACCATAAGTCAGAAGAGTTCAGGACCACCACTGGTGTAAGACAAGGTGATATCCTGTCACCTTATCTTTTCATACTCCTCATGGACGATGTCATCAAGGCATGTAAGGAGAGAACAAGAAAGTATTCAGTGGGGTACTGGAAGATGAGACAGGTATGTATTTCAAAGCTGGCATTTGCTGATGATGTTGCCCTGATTGCTAAATCAGAGGCACATCTCCAATCCAACCTGTACATCTGGAAGGAAGAGCTGGAGAAGAGAGGGATGGTCATAAACAGCTCTAAAACAAAATCCATAGTGATATCCCGAGAAGAAAGAAGACATCAGATTAAGCTGGGAGAACCGGTCGTGGAGCAGGTCGACCACTTTAAATACATCGGAGCTATTATAGACCGAAAGGGAGGCATCAAAGAAGAGTTGGCCACTCGAAAAGTACCAGCTGGGAGACTTTTTCAGGCCATAAATCGAGGATTCCTCAGCAAGAGAGAGGTTGGTAAGAAAACGAAGATGGCTGTATACCGCCCCACCTATGTCCCAGTCTTGGCATATGGATGCGAGTCATGCGCAATGACTAGAACCCACAAAAGCCAGATCCAAACCTCAGAAATGAGGTATCCGAGGAAGGTGGTTGAAGTAACAAGAAGAGACATGGTCCGCAACCAGACGATACGTCAAGGCCTAAAATCCCACCCCTGCAGACCCAAGTAGAACAGTCCCAATTAAGATGGTTTGGCTATGTCTGCAGAATGGGAGAAGATCGGCTACCACGACATGCATGGGAAACAAACAGCCAGGGATCCAGACCCAAAAAAGACCCAGAATCCGCTGGGAGGACATCATTGGACAATCTTTGAAGGACCGAGGACTAGAATGGAACTAGGCCAGGAGGAAGAAAGTCGATAGGATAGTCTGGCGCTCTCTCTTCCATACACCTCACGGTAGAAGGGGAACGACTAAGTAAGTAAGTAAGGTGTGACTAGATCGTCAAGTTGAATAGATCATCAAATATGGTGGGACTAGATCATCAAGTTTACTAGATCATCAAATATGGTGTGACTAGATCATCAAATATGGTGTGATTAGATCATCAAATAGGGTGTGACTAGATCATCAAGTTGACTAGATCATCAAGTTGACTAGATCATCAAATATGGTGTGACTAGATCATCAAGCTGACTAGATCATCAAATATGGTGTGACTAGATCATCAAATATGGTGTGACTAGATCATCAAATATGGTGTGACTAGATCATCAAGCTGACTAGATCATCAAATATGGTGTTACTAGATCATCAAGCTGACTAGATCATCAAATATGGTGTGATTAGATCATCAAATAGGGTGTGACTAGATCACCAAGTTGACTAGATCATCAAGTTGACTAGATCATAAAATATATTGTGACTAGATCATCAAGTTGACAAAATCATCAAATATGGTGTGACTAGATTATCAAGTTGACTAGATCATCAATTATGGTGTGACTAGATCATCAAGCTGACTAGATCATCAAACTGACTAGATCATCAAGCTGACTAGATCATCAAGTTCACTAGATCATCAGATATCGTGTGACTAGATCACTAAGTTAACTAGATCATCAAATATGGTGTGACCTACATCATCAAGTTGACTAGATCATCAAATATATTGTGACTAGATCATCAAATATGGTGTGACCTACATCATCAAGTTGACTAGATCATCAAATATGGTGTGACTAGATCATCAAGTTGACTAGATCATCAATTATGGTGTGACTAGATCATCAAGCTGACTAGATCATCAAACTGACTAGATCATCAAGCTGACTAGATCATCAAGTTGACTAGATCATCAGATATCGTGTGACTAGATCACTAAGTTAACTAGATCATCAAATATGGTGTGACCTAGATCATCAAGTTGACTAGATCATCAAATATGGTATGACTAGATCATCAAGTGGACTAGATCATCAAATATCGTGCGACTGAATCATCAAGTTGACTAGATCATCAAATATGGTGTGACTAGATCATCAAGTTGACTAGCTCATCAAATATCGTGTGACTAGATCATCAAGTTTACTAGATCATCAAATATGGTGTGACTAGATCATCAAGTTGATTAGATCATCAAATATCGTGTGACTAGATCATCAAGATGACTAGATCATCAAATATGGTGTGACTAGATCATCAAGTTGACTAGATCATCAAATA
Source organism: Oreohelix idahoensis (assembly GCA_024509875.1). Lineage (NCBI taxonomy): Eukaryota > Metazoa > Mollusca > Gastropoda > Stylommatophora > Oreohelicidae > Oreohelix > Oreohelix idahoensis. Next base: position 82,115 of record JAMPIV010018493.1, read on the forward strand.
TGGTGTGACAAGATCATCAAATACGGTGTGACTAGATCATCTAGTTGTACGTGATGGAAACAACTAGACAAATACTACTTGCAGCTGGAGTTGAGAAAAAGACTTTGGAGCACCTTGAAGAAGCCTGCTGATAGGACACACCTTGAAGAAGCCAGCTGATAGGATACACCTTGAAGACGTTAGTTGATAGGACAAACCTTGAAGAAGTTAGCTGATAGGACAGACCTTGAAGAAGTCAGCTGATAGGACACACCTTGAAGAAGTCAGCTGATAGGACACACCTTGAAGAAGTCAGCTGATAGGACACACCTTGAAGAAGTCAGCTGATAGGACACACCTTGAAGAAGCCAGCTGATAGGACACACCTTGAAGAAGTCAGCTGATAGGACACACCTTGAAGAAGTCAGCTGACAGGACACACCTTGAAGAAGTCAGCTGATAGGACACACCTTGAAGAAGCCAGCTGATAGGACACACCTTGAAGAAGCCAGCTGATAGGACACACCTTGAAGAAGTCAGCTGATAGCTTTACAAGTCAGCTCGTGTTTGTATTCTCCAGAGTAAAAGGAAAAGAGGAAGACCAAATGGAGAAATATAACTACAGATAGACACAAAGAGAACAAATAATAGACAGAGAGGTCTTGAACGGAAGGCACGGGACAAGAGAACTTAACATGAACTTATTAAAAGCCAATGTTTGAAAGAGAGTTGAAAGGTCATGCATGAATTGAACTATTACAAAAACAAAAATTACTACAAATACTATCAAATAGTACCATCATAATTGATTGTATGCGACATTTGTAAGTCTTCTTGCACTAAAGCGTCGAGTGGCAAAGTACTTAGGGCGCCCATTTCTCGAAGGAAAGTTACTGAGTTCGATACCAGTTGGCGTCAAGATTCAGTCTACCTGGTTGTAAATAGGTACCCGATAAGGCTTTTGAGTTAGGTAAGACAAAGGCAGCGAAGAAGAGATCTGGCCAACCCACGTCATAAAGCTGAGCCATAGTGTAGTGAAATCTATAACACATTACTTCACTGTGTCAGCATCTGCTATTGGATTACCGTAACCTTGACTTCTACCAAATAAAAGCCATGTCTCACGCGTCAACCCATACATACATCCCGCTTATGACTGCCACATCTGTTCACCATTTCCACATCAAAACGCTCTTCAACTTCGCTACTCGTCTACTAGTCCAAAATGAGTCCCTGACACCGGCCATTTTCTCATCCAGGTGAGAGACGTCAAACGAGCGATTAAACTTGACTGGTGTTGATTAGATTTAAACCGAAACACGTGTCAGAACATGCGCAAAGAGAACATACTTGTCCTCTGAACATGGCCTGGCAGTTAAATCTAGACGGGTTTTCCAAGTGCGCCGTTGATGAAAAGTCGGCAGAAGTGAGTCGAAGTTAGCATTTCCCGCCTTATTCTTTGTTTCAATTTCGACTGCACTTCAGAAATTAAAACAGCAATGTCTTCTCTTAATTTAACAACACGCTGAAGCTAATCAAGAATTCTTGCCTCACACATCAGTTATTGAATGTTCGAGAAAGAAATTGTTTTAACATGATTAAACTTGGTGGATATTGGCGAGGTCCTTATTAATTACTTTCTAGCTCCCTGTGGATTATAGACCTTCAACAACTTGACTACATGTCTTCCTGTCTTGTGCCATTCATTCAAAGTCTTTCAATGTTTATTTTTTATTATTTTTTTATGTTGGTCTCAAATTTTACTTAGTGTTTTCCGGTGTCCCCCCGTTTCATTTAACCGTTGATTCCAGAACAATGACTGACTTGTAATGCTATCAACTGGTTTCCTCAATTCGTCTCCTGTACAGCCACAGGCACCTTCCCTCACTCTTTGATCCACTAGTATTTCTCTGGTTCTGTCCCTTAGTACTTCTCTGTTGACCTTGTCATAACATTTCTATCCTTGTACTCTAGGCAAGCTACCATTTGTGATTGTGCCATTATTTGTTGCAAGTATTTGATCGTTATTTGCGCTGAGAAGATTTGATAATAATGAATTAAGGAACAGTTAGATAATAAGGGTGACGAAAGATGCAGCGCACAACAACACAAGTATCACAGGTTGTTGTAACGGTATTTTTATTTTTGGTAGAAGTTTTGACTCGTTTTGGCAAGGTGCATCCCGTTCAACCCAGACAACAAGGTCCCTCTGTTATATCAGAGCTCATATCCAAATAATCGTCTACGTTCAGCCGTGCTAAATCTGCAGGACGAAGTGAACAGTCTTTTCTAGGTCAGCGCGGTAGCCTCATAGAGTCTGTATCTCCAGTCAGGCCTGGCGTCGTTGTCATCGTGTTCTGAGCACGTCTGGAGAATGTATTTAGGGGTCTATATTCCGGTTTCACATGGATATTCGTTAGTGTGACCTATCCTCAGGTGGCCTAGTAATCTGCAGTGGCTAGTTTTCAGGCGGAAAAGAATGGTCTGCTGGTGTCTATGAAGCTGGTGGATGGGTCGAGTCTATTGTCCACAACCCTTTCATTCTTCCATTGGTTGTTGTACTGTTTGCGGATGATAGTTTTTGGCCTCTCGATAGAGCAATGGGTGACTGAATCGTTCCATTTTACCACCGCCTCTAGATAAAGCAGCAGCCCTCTCGTTCCTGGTGATTCCACAATGGAAGGGTAGCCGCTGGAGGGCAACGGTGGAGGTTCCTTGGATAATGTTTAGCTTTGGTCTGATTTCATGGTCCAAACATGACAGATCTAAAGGTTTGCAGAATAGTTCATCTGCTGCCTAGAGGATAATGTGAAGATAAGTAGGTAGAAACAAACAATAATACGTAAAACGCAGAGAGAGAGAGAGAGAGAGAGAGAGAGAGAGAGAGAGAGAGAGAACGAACGAACGAACGAACGAACGAACTTTATTTTCAAAGGGTTGAGAATTGGGCACGCAGGCCCGTCTGACATTCTGCCCTTCCTTTCTCTCACCTTTCATACTGAATTCATTTATTCTCATATGCATTTTACATATCAAATTCAAGGAATTCAACGTTGTAAAGTAAAATAATAATATAGCACACTCATATTAACATTAATTACTTATAAGCATGACATAACATATGTTGAAAAGTACAAACATTATCAGAGATAGATAGATAGATAGATAGATAGATAGATAGATAGATAGATAGATAGATAGATAGATAGATAGATAGATAGATAGTTAGATAGATGGATAGATAGAAAGATAGATAGATAGATAGATAGATAGATAGATAGATAGATAGATAGATAGATAGATAGATAGATAGATAGATAGATAGATAGATAGATAGATAGATAGATAGATAGATAGATAGATAGATAGATAGATAGATAGATAGAACGAACGAACGAACTTTATTTTCAAAGGGTTTAGAATTGGTCACGCAGGCCCGTCTAACATTCTGCCCTTCCTTTCTCTCTTCTTCCATAGTTAATCTATTTATTCTCACACGTATCCTAAATGTTACTTAAATAATAAAATAACAAGAAAGTACAATAAAATAAAATCCCAACATTGTAACAGTACAATAACAGTTACACAAATTTACAGATGCGTATCATAATTTATACTAAACAGGACAAAATTAACTTTAAAACCTACATATGATAATAGCCCCTTCAGTCATAACTGACTATGGGAATGCGCCCCTGAGGTGACAGCGTAATTATTTAAGAACATAACGAAATTAGGGTGGCATATAATCTGCACTCATGATGTATTTGAAAAGTCTGTGATTGAATGAATATGGACTAAGAGTATTTTTTAAGTCGTGTGGAAGAGTATTCCACAGATGAGCAGCAGAAAAAGCTAAACTTTTCTTGAATAAGTCGAGCCTAGGCTTGGGCATGTGTAATTTATTTAAGCGTTGACTGCGTCTTCCGCTGTATTTGAAAATAGGCCACAGATACGTTGGAGCATTCTGTGACAAGATTTTGTGAATAAATTTGGCTTTGTTGAAGAGAAGGCGCTTTCTTAGTGGTAATATGTTAAGATATGTATATGCGTCTACACACTGTGTGAGGTTTTTGTCTGAAATTAGGCGCACTGCACGTTTTTGTAATGAAAAGAGTCTTTTAGTGTTGGACATGGTGCAGCCATCCCAAATTGTGGAACAATAGTCTAGATGTGTTTGTATCTGGGATGTATAGAACATTTTTCGTGTCTCCTCATCTAAGAGAGAGAGAACGAACAAACTATTTTCAAAGGGTTAAGAATGTCACAGAATGGATTGGCGCGACCCCTTCTTCTCCCTAATCTCTGTTTCACTATGGCAGTAATCGGTACATTTGTGGTACGGATTTTATTGCGTGCTTTCCACCACTGCAAAGAAGGGGAGGCAATACCGTCACAAATGGGGTCTCGACTTGGGATTGAACGCGGTCGCACAAGCGTGATAGGTCACAGTTGGGCGACTCACGCCGGGATTAGAGAACTTGTCTAGTAATTCCCCTAGACGACTGACATAAATTTCAGATTACTGAAAGAATATTATCAGAGTGTGTTTGTGGTAAAACTGAGCATACATTGCATTAATAAATAACAGTAAAAGTAACTGTGTAAAGACTCCCAGAGTCTGAGGGGATCTGCTTAACATGTATTTCTCAAGATGCCCGTGGAAGAACAGAACAACTACGATATGTTGAAGAAGGCTCTGCTTCAGCGTTTTATGCTTACTGCAGAGACTTTTCGTTGTAAACTCTGTGAGGCTAAAAGGCAGAAAGACGAATCTTTTAGACAATTTGCTACCAGGCTAGAAACGTACATGGAGAAGTGGAGATCCCTCAGCATCTTCGATGAATCTTTTGAAGGATTGAAAGAGATGATTCTCGTGGAGCAGTTCAAGGACTCGCTCACCCCTAACATGAGAAGGTTCCTGGCGGAGCACGGGGCCGAAACTCTTGATCAGGGGGGGTACTATTTGCTGATCGGTACCAGAGCGCCCAGTCGGAAGTGAATCCGTCTAAAAGGCGCTACCACGATAGTCACCCGAAACAAAAGGATCACCCAGATGATAACTCCAAAAGTACGGACAACACAATACACAAAACAGCCCACCAACAGCAACAACAACCACAAGATCACCAGAGGCAGAAACAGAGCAATTGAGTCCAGGGAACCGGACGACGATATTGTAAAGTGTGCAAAACTGACACGCATTTCACATCGGATTGTAAGAGGCCTAAGGCAGGCCCTTATAATGTCGCTTGCCTGATCAGGGGGCTAATAGGGGAATATGACCCTCAGGCATATGAACAAAATCCTAGTTACCCTTCTATTACCGAGCAAGTAACCGTTGGTACCCACACCATACGGTGCTTATATGATAATGGCTTAGAATATTCAGCTTTAGTTTCTCCATCTTTGGTGAAGACCCACCAATATACTGGCGAAACTGTAAAAATACAGGGCCCCAGAAAAGTATAAAGCCCATGCTTCTTCCGGTTGCGGAAATTGATGTCTCAACCCGATGTGTCCGTGGAAAGATCAATGCTGCAGTTTTAGACGATTTAGTCTATGGTCTTATTTTAGGGAGAAAATATGTGTTCCTTGGAGATCCCTCACGTGACTCCAGGCCGACACAACAGAGAGATCACAGGAAACGCCCAAGTGGCCCATGCTCTATCTTTAAACAGCCCGAATATTTCGGAGCTGAAGCAGGCACAAAGGGCCGATAACACCCTAAAGCCGTGCTTTTCAAAATTGTATGGCAATTACTCCCAGACTCCACAGGGAGCATATTACAGGGATAAAGGTTTGGTCTATAGACGGGTGGGGAATAAGAGACAGTTAGTTGTCTCACTCCCATATCGCACCCGCCTAATGCAGGAAATGCACTTAACTCGGCCCCACCCCCTTAAAGGTTCATATGCCCTGGTAAGGCATATTTCCCTGAATTACCTCTGGCCAAGTTTGCGACACGATGTTAGACAATTTGTCAAATATTGCTCTGTTCTTCATCACCCGGACAACCAGAAGGATGAAACTACCAAGAAAGAGTTTGAGTAGAGTACCCAACACTCAACATTGGATAATTCGTACCTCAACTAGACTTTTCTGTGTAGTAAAGCAGAGTTACGACAGGCGCAGAAGGACGACATTACCCTAGCGCATACTCTGAACAGAGTCAGATAAAGATAACCCATGCTTCAGCAGGAACCTTCCACAAAGAGGATGGAATTATTTATCGACGGACGAGGCAAGGGAAGCAACTCTTAGTGCCCCTTCCTTTAAGACCCTCCGTTATGAAAGCGGCTCACATATCCACATAGGGTGAACATGTTCCCACGGGTACCACAATGAGTAACGTTAAAGAGGTATACTTTTTGCCCAACCGATGGAAAGACGTTCGTCAGTAATATTAAACTGCACACACTGCCAAGCGAGAAACTCAGTCACTCGCCAACAAGATATGAGGGAGAGGAAAACTGTCGCACCGAGAAACCAAACCAGCGCACAGTAAGCCCACGAAGAAGTGACCGCCCCAAAGCTGGATATTCTAGAAATATCTTAGGATAGGGTGTATGTCACAGAATGGATTGGGGCGACCCCTTCTTCTTCCTAATCTCTGTTTCACTACGGCAGTAATCGGTACATTTGTGGTACGGATTTTATTGCGTGCTTTCAATTGTTGCACTTTCTTTCTTTCTTTCTCTGCTAAGTAGCAGATATTTTGTATCTACATTCTTTCGCTACTTTCAGTATATTGTGTCTTGTCGGTTTATCTAACATTCCTGGTGGATGATAATACTAAACATTTGCAGGAGCCGCTGAGAGAACATTATCGACAACCAAATTAGTTAATCGCAGGCGCGGCCGATATCAGTACACAGATTAACACGTACATCGCCGAGCGCAATCTGCTTAATCACTGATAAGGCACAGGTGCGTCTCCGCCAAGGTTGTAAAGAGACGGATTTTGTGTGCTCAAGCAACAGATAAGATATAACTTTAGCGAAAGTAATGATTTGTTACATCTTACCCACATTGTCGTTGAGGTTACCGATATGTTCGTGAGTTGGTACACAGGGCAATCGAATATTTACAGCCCATTTTCTGGAAAGTAATGTTTGAAATTTTGCACTAGATGAGTCAAGCAAAATATTCAAATCATATTGGCTGATCATCTGAGCTTCATAACAACGAATGCGTGGGAAGGCAGTGAATATAATCTGACGCTTCAGTCAGTCAAAACTACTGTGAAGATCGCTTGCCAAGACACCAGACCTTGCCAGAGTGAAGCCTAGAATTCAGAATTCCATGTTATCAGACCGGACACCTTTTATTTGAGTATTTATCAGGACTTACAAAAACAGCCCAGGAAATCTCTATCATTTTGATAAGGAAAGCCGCTGTCTGAGGAAACTGAAGGAAACACACAAAGTCAGAGAGGCAACGTATTAAATTAACGACACCCCAGACGGGTTTAAGAGGCCAATTAAAGTCTCTTTTATTCATCTGAGCAAAAGGTCTGTGAGCCAGGATTGGCATAAGTTGTGATTTACATTTCATACTTTATTACTAACATGTGAACTACTACATATGTATATATTACCATGTGAATTTCAATATGTGAAACTCGCTAGTGGATGTCAACGTCATTTGAGGCTTGCAACCTCAGCGTATAGAATGGTGATTCATGAACCATCACTGCACGGGCTGGTGATTGCTTTATTGCTAGTTTCGTAAGAGAATTAAAAGCATAAAGTAGTTCCAGGTTACATATGGAGCAGGGAGGGAAAGATGAAAGAAATGATGAACATTCTAAGTATAACACTTACAGTGTCAAACTAGTGTAAATGTCTATGTGAAAATATTCATTTTAAAATTAATGGAAGTTTCAAACTTTTCAAATCAGTGTAAACATAAATGAAAACATATTCAATTTATATTGTGAACACTTTTCAATCAGTGGAAATGTAAATGTAAACATATTCTATCCGAGCTATTAACCTTTTCATTTAAATGTAATGTGAAGCTAAAGTTAGTCAATTTAAATGTAAAAGAAAGTTTTATCCCGAGGTATTAAATGTAATTCTTATCGAGGGTAAATTCTGATTCAATAGTGTCTACTCTATCCCTCCAATAGTGTCTAGTCTATCCCTCCAATAGTGTCTAGTCTATCCCTCCAAAAGTGTCTAGTCTATCACTCCAATAGTGTCTAGTCTATCCCTCCAATAGTGTCTAGTCTATCCCTCCAATAGTGTCTAGTCTTTCCCTCCAATAGTGTCTAGTCTATCCCTCGAATAGTACCTAGCCTATCCCTCCAATAGTGTCTAGTCTATCCCTCCAACAGTGTCTAGTCTATCACTCCAATAGTGTCTAGTCTATCCCTCCAATAGTGTCTAGTCTATCCCTCCAATAGTGTCTACTCTTTTTCTCCAATAGTGTCTAGTATATCCCTCTAATAATGTCTAGTCTATCACTCCAATAGTGTCTAGTCTATCACTCCAATAGTGTCTAGTCTATCCCTCCAATAGTGTTTAGTCTATCACTCCAATAGTGTCTAGTCTATCACTCCAATAGTGTCTAGTCTATCCCTCCAATAGTGTCTAGTCTATCCCTCCAATAGTGTCTAGTCTATCACTCCAATAGTGTCTAGTCTATCCCTCCAATAGTGTCTAGTCTATCCCTCCAATAGTGTCTAGTCTTTCCCTCCAATAGTGTCTAGTCTATCCCTGCAATAGTGTCTAGTCTACCCCTCCAATAGTGTCTAGTCTATCCCTGCAATAGTGTCTAGTCTATCCCTGCAATAGTGTCTAGTCTACCCCTCCAATAGTGTTTAGTCTACCCCTCCAATAGTGTCTAGTCTATCCCTCCAATAGTGTCTAGTCTATCCTTCCAATAGTGTCTAGTCTATCCCTGCATTAGTGTCTAGTCTATCCTGTGTCTAGTCTATCCCTCCAATAGTGTCTAGTCTACCCCTCCAATAGTGTTTAGTCTACCCCTCCAATAGTGTCTAGTCTATAACTCCAATAGTGTCTAGTCTATCCCTCCAATAGTGTCTAGTCTATCCCTGCAATAGTGTCTAATCTACCCCTCCAATAGTGTCTAGTCTATCCCTCCAATAGTGTCTAGTCTATCCTTCCAATAGTGTCTAGTCTATCCCTCCAATAGTGTCTAGTCTATCCCTGCATTAGTGTCTAGTCTATCCTGTGTCTAGTCTATCCCTCCAATAGTGTCTAGTCTATCCCTCCAATAGTGTCTAGTCTATCCCTCCAATAGTGTCTAGTCTATCCTTCCAACAGTGTCTAGTCTATCCCTCCAATAGTGTCTAGTCTATCCTTCCAATAGTGTCTAGTCTATCCCTCCAATAGTGTCTAGTCTATCCTTCCAACAGTGTCTAGTCTATCCCTCCAATAGTGTCTAGTCAATCCCTCCAATAGTGTCTAGTCTATCCCTCCAATAGTGTCTAGTCTATCCCTCCAATAGTGTCTAGTCTATCCCTCCAATAGTGTCTAGTCTATCCTGTGTCTAGTCTATCCCACCAACAGTGTCTAGTCTATCCCTCCAACAGTGTCTAGTCTATCCCTCCAATAGTGTTTAGTCTATCCCTCCAATAGTGTCTAGTCTATCCCTCCAATAGTGTCTAGTCTATCCCTCCAATAGTGTCTAGTCTATCCCTCCAATAGTGTCTAGTCTATCCATCCAATAGTGTCTAGTCTATCCCTCCAATAGTGTCTAGTCTACCCCTCCAATAGTGTCTAGTCTATCCCTCCAACAGTGTCTAGTCTATTCCTCCAATAGTGTCTAGTCTATCCCTCCAACAGTGTCTAGTCTATTCCTCCAATAGTGTCTAGTCTATTCCTCCAATAGTGTCTAGTCTATTCCTCCAATAGTGTCTATTCTATCCCTCCAATAGTGTCTAGTCTATCCCTCCAACAGTGTCTAGTCTATTCCTGCAATAGTGTCTAGTCTATCCCTCCAATAGTGTCTAGTCTATCCCTCCAATAGTGTCTAGTCTATCCCTCCAACAGTGTCTAGTCTATTCCTCCAATAGTGTCTAGTCTATTCCTCCAATAGTGTCTAGTCTATCCCTCGAACAGTGTCTAGTCTATTCCTCCAATAGTGTCTAGTCTATCCCTCCAATAGTGTCTAGTCTATCCCTCCAATAGTCTCTATATTGCTGTCAAGATATGTATGTATAATTCTACATCTTGTAGTGGTGTTTCTTTCTTCAAGCGCAGTCTTCTAGTCGTTTCCTTCATTTATTCTCATCTTCTTCTTCTTCCATCCTTAGCCATCAACCGGCAAAGCAGTATGTGGCCAGTACGCCTAGTGGTGTCTTAGAGCAACAACAAATTGAGCAATCTATCGCTGTTTCCACCACGCCTAGTGGCGTCTTTGTGGAACAAAAACAGACCAAACAATCTATCATTGTTTCCGTAATCAGATTGGTTGGCAAGCAGGTGATCAGCCCACTGTGCAAAGTTTTTACGGGATGGGGTAAACAGCCCCATGCCCATACCCTCCTTAGTCGCCTTTTACGACATGCGTGGTAGGGTGCAGTGTTACTATTCTTTGCTCCCCTTTCGGGCCCCGGTAACACACGGGTGATTTATTCTCATAATTTCTGTCTATTTCTGTGTATTTTCAGTCCCATTCTGCAAAATTAACTAGGCATGCCATCAACTAGAACTCACAGGGGAAAACAGAGATCGGAGACCAAGGACAGCACAGACAAGAATTGTACAAGAGAAGGGGAAGCAACCTGAGTTTCATCGGAAAAGTGCAAGAAGACATCCGGGGTAGACATCGGCAGACAGCTGCAATTTCAGAAACTGTAAAAAGTGCGTGGTGAAAATAAAAACTTCTGGTTACGTGTCATCTAATTTACAATGTCGTAACGGACATTTTGCACAGATACATTTTAGTTATGGTCGGTAAACATGACAGATAACCGCAAAGGCAGAAGATACTGAACAGCCTGATATACTGTAATGGCAGATAAACAGCACTATGGATACGAAGTTGTGGGGAGACGTGATTACCTTCGCCAGCAGGCATGGTACTTGAAGTAGTAGTAGTAGTAGTAGTAGTAGTAGTAGTAGTAGTAGTAGTAGTAGTAGTAGTAGTAGTAGTAGTAGTAGTAGTAGTAGTAGTAGTAGTAGTAGTAGAAGAGCTGAAATGTGTCTGTTTAACATTGCTAATACTAAAATATTTTGATGTGCGTTTTTTTTTTTAAAGAATACTGAAAATGTCCGGTGAATTCACACTGCCAGAGATTGTGATCTGCCAGATTTATATTCCAAATAAAGTTTCAATCGCCCCCTTGTGAAACCTCGACCAATCTCTATATTTATTTACTGTTTACATTCGCTGTCAGGATGATAATAGATCCAGGTGAATCAACATACAAAGAGCAGAGTTTCTTTCATTCATCAGTTCAGCACGTTTGGTGCAACATGCCAGAAGCGAAAGTTCAATTAATCGCGAGGATAAAAAGGAAGATTTAAAATAAAAATAGTTGTTCCAGTGAAGGTTAGAACATGTGAAATCAATACGGACCGCCTGACAGACGGTTATTGAGGGAAGTACGGTAAATTGAATAAAAGCGAAGCGCCCAGTTTTCCCTAATTACAATAGTATTTTGTGTGCATGTATTTTGTTCTTTTAATGGAGAGTTCAGTATAAAATACGCTTGATCTGTTTACGCCATTGCGTCATTGGTAATGCAATAGGTAATGTTTTAGTAAAACTATTTGTAATGGTAGGGATAATGCTCTACAACACTTGTTCTCATCGTGGACCATATTCCCCCCCCCCCTTCGGTGGGGGCCATGCCTTAATTCTAGGGGGCCACAGTGAGATGGTAAAGTACCTTTTTTTCCCTAGCCAACAGCGACTATGGGGGGGGGGGGGGGGGGGGTTCACAGATGTAAATGAGGCTCAGAAGGGGCCATGACCAAAACGATGTTGAGAACCCCGGCTCGAGATACACGTAACTAGCTATAGAACACGTAACTAGCTATAGAACATGTAACTAGCTATAGAACACGTAACTAGCTTTAGAACACGTAACTAGCTATAGAACACGTACCTAGCTATAGAACACGTACCTAGCTGTAGAACACGTAACTAGCTATAGAACACGCAATTAGCTGTAGAACACGTAACTAGCTGTAGAACACGTAACTAGCTATAGAACACGTAACTAGCTATAGAACACGTAACTAGCTGTAGAACACGTAACTAGCTGTAGAACACGCAACTAGCTGTAGAACACGTAACTAGCTGTAGAACCCGTAACTAGCTATAGAACACGTAACTAGCTGTAGAACACGTAACTAGCTATAGAACACGTAACTAGCTATAGAACACGTAACTAGCTATAGAACACGGAACTAGCTATAGAACACGGAACTAGCTATAGAATTACTGTTAAAAGCAATGCTAAGAACATAATAATAGTTAATGTTACAGGTAATACAAACATGACTTTGTAGGTAACATTAAAAGTAATGTTATATATGTGTAGTGGATTTTGATGGTATTGTATGGTGGTGTTATCACCTAGTGTGATGCGTGAGGTCAGCTGTGAAGGCTCCTGAGATAATTGTAACTGTGAATATACAGAAGGCCCTTTCGTGCTACCACTTTATGACCTCACACATATCTTTTTTTTTACTAATGAATGTGGCTACGTTAAAATCTAGGGTACTGAATGCAATGTGTTGTATGGACATATACACACACCCACAGATATTAATTAAGTCTAATACTATCAATAAAATTTATAACACAATGAACTAAATTCAGTTGGTTAAATTTAGAATAGAAAATCTTTTTTTAAATTTATTTGTTCTGAACCAAGGTTTTATTTTGGCCAGAACTTATGCAAAGATTTTGAAATTTATGAATGAATGGCATGAATAAATGGCATGTTAAATGAAAGATGTTTACATATGCAATCTTCAAGATTAATTATAGTATTACTGTTCGTAATGTTAATTTTCCTGGGAAAACTATGAATGGATGTGCTGTTGGGGTGGCTTCATCCCTCCCTGTTTATGTCTACACAGCATTGTCCATTAATGATAGAAGGAAATGGGATGCTTCAGTAGTAAATTCTCTTGGGTGCTAGTTTTATGAAGTTGGTGTAAGTTCAGCAGGCCAGCTAGCCTACTTAACTTTGCCAGATTTGTTCTGGTGCTGGAATCTGATGGCCCCACCTCTCCGTGCTTGAGCAATACACAGATGTTCTGTCGAAATGTATGCTGCACGGGTCCTCCTTTCAATTATTAATCAGCATTTGACACCACCTTAGTGTCAAGATCGAACTCACAGCTCAGATTATGAATAAAGAACACAGAAATGCTAGCAAAACTCAGCTGAGCTGCTGGCTATAGTATGGCGTCCCTGAACTTATTTCAATTTATTTCATTTGGAAATCACCACACTTGAAATTTACTGTGTCTATCACTGGACAACTATTGAGGAATGGCAAAAAAGCTCGTCTGAGCGCGGATAATATGATTGTCTGTGGCCAATCAATGCCTTGGTTTTTTTTAAATTCAAATTTCCTACACTAAAGTCATTTCAGTCATGCTTCAGTCAAGTATTGATTTTTATCTGTTAGTCTGTCCGTCTCTACTTGCGTTTTCACAAAAACATACTTGATTTTTGAACCAACCTTTCTCTCCACTCCAAAATTTTGTCGTTAAAAGTTATTTTTAGACACAGCTTCCACCAATATCCCTTCTCTTCCATGCTAAGTAGATTTGAACACCTGCGTCTCGAGGTCGCGATTTTTTGTGCAAATAGCGACACTTTTGATTCAATGCAGTCTTTCGCTGTTGTGAACAACACTGTCTTTTGTCATTATTTTCATTATTATCTATCCGTCTGTAAAATTAAAAACATATTATTTCACTGCTCAGAATGGGCCATCCGGCCAGCTAATTTTTATATTCCTAACATTAATATTAAGAAAAAGTTACTTTTTAAATTTTGTAATATTTCAAGCATCTGCGTTTAGCCGCTGAATTCAAATCAAAGGCTTGGTATCGCAAAAGCGTCCAATAAATGACTGTGGCGTATCATATCCAAGGTCCCTTCTGTCGAATTCCTTACTTTATGTCAACTTGGGGGGGGGGGGGGGAAACGTGACTTTTCCTCCTTGCCCCACCAATTTGCGTCCATTAACCTCGCTAGTTCAAGTACGCGTTCAGTCAGATTTTTGTCTTTTGATCCTCGTTCCGTTTTGCCTTCAAGTCTAACACCTGATGACCCGCGGCGCGGGCGATCATGTATTCCAGCAGCTTGCGCATTGGTTTTTATCCTTACATTTTATCCTTTGGAGATATTTTTACGTTGTATCACTCGTTAATTTTATGACAATATGTTTGCTGGTGAAAGGCAAAGACAACAACCAAAATTGTACACACTGTCATTAATGGGTGCTTGCATAAAATAGAAGAATTGAGATGGTTCGACAAGATCAGTAATGTGGAACTGATGACAAGAACCAGACAAGTGCCAGGAGAACAAGAGATGAGAAGAAGACGTTAGAGATGGATAGGACACATACAGAGGAGAACTATTGATAGCAATACAACGCAGTCCTTGTTATGAAATCCTCAGAGTAAAAGAAATAGAACTAGGCACACAAAAATCCACGAAGGACAGAACTGCAGACAAAAATGAATATGAGGAGGAAGACATAGAAATATCTTAAGTTGATGGCACGGGTCAGGAAGGCATTAGTTTATTGACGGCCTATGCTCCGTGGGCAGTCAACTGGCGATGATGAAGATGATAATCTGTGCACGTGTAGATGACAATAAACAAGAACACAAACGCAAGAAGAGATTTATGGGAAACACAAGAAAACAATCCCAATACAGAAATAATAATCCTTGACTGAAACGTCAAGACAGTCCTATCGTATGGCTGTGAAACACGGAGAACAGCGAACAATAACAACCAACAAGATACCAACTTTCATAAATACCCGCTTGCGCAGAATAGCAGGACTGAAATGGTATGACGAGGTCAGGGTCGAATGTACATATTCTGGAAGGGTCGAAAATTGGGCACGCAGCCGTCTAATATTCTACCCTGAATTTATCTCATCGTTTATATTGTATCCATTCATTCTCACATGTACAATAAGTATTGATAGTTAGATAAATTGAGTGACTGAGTGGTTTGGGGGAAAGTTGTTGCATGTTATTCGAAGAGGACAGATAGAGGAGGGTGACCATATTATTTTTTTTTAAAGGAGGACATTTTCTGATTTTTTGACTTAAAAAGGGGGAGAAATGAGGACGCTTTTTCAGAAAAGGAGGACATAACGGTGGACACATTATTTTCACTAATTTAATACATTTACGTAAATAATCGTGATAAAATGTATATAAATACTTCAACGAAATAAACATTTAATAAAAATCTTCATAAAATGTATGTTTTAATAATTTTTCCATCAAGCATTATTTGTTCAACATCACTAAATATTCAATTCTTTAACATTGTACTTTTCACTTGACATTATTTTTCTCAGTAAGTCTGAATTTCCAGCAAAATACTCATGGAACTCTGTACGTGAAACATTCTTATCATTGTATTGAACTTGTAATATTCCTTCTTGGATTCAGAAAATGAGCACAGATGCATTCCATGTGTTATTAATTCAGGCAATAAATTTGTATTACAAACTGTATAAATAAAAAACGGACTGACTATGATAATATGCACATGGGTCTGTTTACCAATAAGCTATATTATTTTCTGTAAACTAAAAATGAAAGAACTGATTCATACTTAAAATATACTACTCGTCAAAAGTCAAGGGCCACCCTATTATTTTCAACACACTTTTATATAAGCGCATAGAATGATTAAATGAAGGAAGTTTTTAGTAAAAATGGATGCAATATCTTCCTCTGACAGTCCTCTATGCACGTTAAGCATAAGAACAACTCACCGACAACCATGGTGATCACGTGCAATTTGGTTTGCTGACCATAAATTCACATTTTTAATCTGTTTTTTCAAACTTCCGTACAACCAAACAGGTGAAGTAATCGTGCTGATTGACATTCCACGTGCAATGGCGACTTTTCTTGAACAGAGTTCACTCTTAATTTGTTTTACAATCAGCAAACTTAGGGTAGTTTCATCACTTTCAAAAACCATGCCACCGAGAAGAAGTCTTGACACCTTACAAAGAATGAGGGCTATAGCGTGGGTTGAAAGTGGTTTATCTGTCCGTGAGGTTGTTAGACGGCTTGCAGTGTCACACTCTACTATCCAAAGAATTTTGGAGAGATTTCAGGCCACAGGAAGTGTGGAGGATCGCCACCGGCCATGTCGCCCTAGATGCACCAATAGACACGATGACCGGTACCGCTTGTTGTCAGCCCTGCGCCAACGAACAGTGACTTGTTCCACTCTAAGATGTCAGCTGAGACAAACTGTAAACGTTAATGTCAGTCAAAGCACCATTCGCAGACGTTTACATGAATTTGGACTGGCTGCTCGACGTCCTGCAGTCAGAATCCCTCTTACTCCTGCTCATCGCAGAGCCCGTGTTGCTTGGTGTCGCGAGCACATCCGATGGACAAAACAACAATGGAGTCAAGTTCTCTTCACTGATGAATCTCGCTTCACTGTGTCATTCAATGATGGCAGGATTCGAGTTTGGAAACGACCAGGAGAGCGATTTACTGATGACACAATTCGAGAGGTAGATCGTTATGGTAGGGGTTCTGTGCAGTGGCGTATTCTCTATGTGTGCTGTGCGTGCTGCGCACACCTATGCCCAAAGGAAAATAAAAATTTAATGTTTTATTCTATAAAATATTTCTCTTATAATGTTCTGCTTTCGGACCGCACGCATCAGGATAACGGATTTTCCCGCATATAATCTACGAGTATATCTAGTTTCAGTTTCCCAGACGCGTTTTATAGTGCAGTTTTTTTGGTTGGTAGCAATCGCCCGAAGTGTCTCGGGTAATTTCGTCACTATGCGTGCTGCTCCTTTCGGATTTACGTTGGAAGACTGGTTTGTGTGGAACGGGGTCATGGCCAGATACGTCAATACAATACGAACATGCGTGCGGTGGCCTTGCAGCTCTCGAGTTGTAAAAATCAGCTGTGTCCGTCCAGTGTTTTTTGTGATTAATTTTTGTTAGTTGGCGGGAATGCAGATTATTACAGTGACAGTGAGTTTCAAGTTGTAAGTTAATTAGTATTTTGGAGATAATTGACATATACCCCTAATAACTATCGTTGCGTAATTGAATATAGTTGGTTTTTAAATTAAGAGGGGAAGAAGTTAAATAGTAGGCGTACATATTCATTTTAAGTAGTAGCACGCCTAACTCGCAATACCAGGATACGCCACTGGTTCTGTGATATCTGGGGAGGCTTCTACAGACACGGCAGGACCCCACTCTACATCATCCAAGGCAACGTGACCGGCCCAAGATACCAGAACGAAATCTTGAGACCAATTGTTCAGCCTGCTCTGGAGGCCATAGGTGGTAATGCCATCCTTCAAGATGATAACGCTCGACCCCATCGAGCTCATGTGGTGAATGAATGTATTCAACAACATGGGATCATCAGGATGGCGTGGCCAGCTCTTCACCTGACCTTTCTCCGATTGAGCACCTCTGGGATGTCTTTGGTAGAAGATTGTCAACAAACCACCCCCTGCCAATGGATGTTACACAGCTGACTTCATTTCTGCTTCAGGAATGGCAAGCTGTTCCTCAGGATACTCTTTGGACCCTTGTGGACTCGATGCGTCTACGGTGTCTTGAATGCCTTGCTGCAAACGGTGGTCTTACCCGATTTTGAAATGTCTATTTGTCCAATATCTATTGTGTGACTTTTGAAAAGGTGGGTGACACTCTTCACAGCTTCATTGCGTTTGAATGTGTGTTTCCATTTCTTTACGTGACATGTCAATTTGGTATTCAATAAATGCCGTTTTGACTGATACCAATTACGTTTATATCAGATTTGTTTTATGGCTTCAACCAAGGTTTTTCTAAGTGGCCCTTGACTTTTGACGAGTAGTATAATTCACTTGTTTGTCTCACGAAACCAGTAACTAAAAAACGGAATATCTTTATCAACCGGGCCATGGTTGACTATTCTTTGTTTAAGAGGCATAAATACTAACTTTTTTATTTGATCCCTTTTATATTTAAGTCATTTAGTCTTTGACCATGGACTATATCAGTTAAATATGACCTGAATATGAACAAATGTACACTGCTTATACAACGTAACCAGGACCCTGAATTGTAAAGATGTTATAATTTTATATAATGCTATTACTAAACAATAATGATTGAATTTGATAATTGCATTGTGTTAACAAGAAATATAAAATTTTGTTAAAATTTATTATAGTATTACTTACTCAATGAACAACTATTCCATTTTTTCAGAATTTATTTTTTCGCATGAATAAAAAAAAAATCGTTTTTTTCCCTTCTTTTTCAAGTTTTGTTAAAAAGCCGGACAAATAGCAATTTTTGTTTAAGGGCCGGCCGGACGCTACATTTTACTGTGGAAAGCCGGACAAATCCGATCAAATCCGGACGTGTTGTCACCCTAAGATAGAGTGGCTGAGTGGTTTGGGGGCAAAGTTGTTGCATGCTATTCGAAGAGGACCTAGACAATTACAGGCGCAACTTGGCCAACCAGTTCAGTTTTTTTGTCGACACGAATAACAATTGTCGTCACGAATAACATTTGTCGACACGAATAACAATTGTCGACACGAATAACATTTGTCGACACGAATAACATTTGTCGACACGAATAACAACGGAATTGGACCATCTCAGCAGACGATACAGAAAAATCTGATGCAACCCCAGAACAACATTTTATTTAAACGATCAGCAGACATCATAAATGAACGATGATTTAAATGACCTGTGATTTGACAAAAACTGAAATATCGTTTCGCAAACATCAACGTTTCATACACACGAGGGATTACCTCCCTGGATAACCGGCACAAACTGCTCTTTAGTTTAGGCCAATGACGTCACGTGATGCACATGAATTCGCGGCAAAAACCTGCACCAAATTGTTGTGTGTACAGCCATAATTTCGCCGACACCCAATTCCCCTGTCAGACTCTGGCATAAAGGAACGCCTGGCCTGGTGTGGTGTGGCCCATGTGGAAACAAAAACTGTTTGGAGGGGGGAAGAGTTTTTACACCTGCCACAAGCTGATGTATGTTGGTGATAAGTTTCCGAATGTGATGGAAAGTTGAAATGATCTTGGGAAATACGTGTTGAGTAGAGTTAATTTTGGGTTAGAGTACTTGCTTACAGATTGGTATGGATTTGTTTAAAGATATCTCCTCTTGGTTTCGTGGAAGACAGTATGTCAGATAGCAGGTGAACTCTGGTCATAGTGAACTGTTTCTGTACTGGTTTTAAGTGATGAGTTAATAGCTCTCGCGTGCTAGTAGTCCGCTGGATTTTTGTGAGAGCAGTGTTTAAGAGAACAGTAGATACCGTGGACTGTGGTTGAACGGGGGATGTAGTATCCCCGTGGGTTCAGTGTTTGCAGGGTGTTTATGACTAGAGGTGGTCAGCCCCTAAGGTGTTTATTATGGATAATGTATGGCCTGCGCAGGGACTATAGATTTTTTGTAGGTTCCTTTGATTATTATAATATCGTGCCGTATATGCAGTATTTTTGTTGCCACTGAGTTGAAAGTATAAGATAGAGATTTTTAAGCCTATGAATAATAATTATAGTAATTCTGCCCGTAGAATTTTCAGTACCCATTTGTAGCACTTGCATGTAAGATATTAGATGATTGTTGTTAGGGTCGCTTGAATATTATATATCTTGCCGTAGAGTGCAGTATTTGTTGCACTGAATCGTGATGACTGAGAGATTTTTAGTAGGCCAGTGTAATTTGTGGTATGGGCTCGTGTATTGTGGGTTAATGGCTACATTAGATGAAAGATTCAAAGTATTTCTATTTGTAACTGTATATTCCGTCCTCGATCTACGTGAAAGTTATAATTAGTAAATAAGAACCGATGGTTATAGAATATCATCAGACGGTATTACACCATTTCTCATGACCTTGGTTTGTGGTGCGTCAAGCTGTTGAGATGATCTGTCCCCCAATGACCACACTACACCTACTTTCACCAATGAATTATTATACATAAAACAGTTTAGTATTCTCTCCTTTCATCTAAAAAAATGACTTTAAATTATCTCAGTGTTGACAGACGCAAACCATCGGGTCGTAAAACACCCACAATAACCTTCGCTGTAACAAATAGAGGAAAATATAGTTCTATATTTTCATTGACCATTTCATTACAAATGGTAACACTATAACTGTTGTTATGATTTTGGCCTCGTGGTGATTTGGGCGTTGGCTTAGATTCAATAACAGTACACAGGTAATCAGTCTGAAAGGCTGCATTTTTTATCCCATCCTCATATGCTTAGGTGAGTGTTTGTAAAGCAACTAAACTGACTAATATTAATTGGAATATACCATATCAAAACATCTGTTATCTGAATAGCGACATATGAATGGGCCAATAATTGTTACAAGTGCTTGTTCCAGTTCTTTCCATATGCAGATACACCTAAAGTGCAGTTAATTTTGGAGAGTTCGTCGCACTGTATACCAACCCTCAAGTGATTGCGTGGTTTCTGTGATTCGTTCCTGTCGTCCCCCTGATGCAATGTTGAGGACATACTGTAACATTGGCAGAGATCTGAAAGAACAAGAGAGCTTAGTCATCTACTTTCTGCAGTGGAGTGTTTTTAATAACGTCAGAACTTTGTGATATCCAGGTGAGTTAAGCGGAAGGGTCAGGATTACCTTCAGATAAAGTGCTTTTGTTGTGTGTAAATGTTGCCACATCTTCATCTGTCCATGTCCAAACAAGCATCATCTGCACTATCCTCATTCTATTGATATAACTATTGTTTGTTGTGTAGTCGTGTATAATTATATCGATTTATTTATAGAATGTGATGATGTACAGGGCAATGATTGATACAATATTTGAGAATCTAAACTTGATTTGGTAGTACTGAAAGTTTAATTAAGACAATATATGGTTGACTAAGTAAACAAGTTCACAATGGTATTTCGAATACAGATCCGGAGGATATTAGAACTGTTATTGAGAGGATCTGTTTTCAGGAAGGAAACAGATTATCAGGGATTAAAGGCCCAGAGCTAGAGTCACATGTTATGGACAAGGTTTTTATGGTTTCTGTGCATCAAGAGATCTTAGAGAGTTTGCTAATGAGAGAATTTCGGTCCAATTCGCTCATGTGAGTATGGCTGAGGATCTAGCGAGGTGTATTGGTTAAGGACCTCTTCGTACTGTTTTCTTGGACCAATGTATATTAGTAATAAAACGTGTGTTAAACATATTGAAGAGGTATAGCGTACGTTTATTGTCTTCGAGACGTTGCATCCATAGCTGACCAGGAAAGAAGAGTTAAGGGATGAAGAAGCAAATTAGGAGAACATAAAACAGAAGGTACACAAGGAGCAAATGGGGAAAAGTTGCTTTAAAACGTACTACTGAAAGTTGAATAAGCTGCAGGAAAAAAAGTGACTAAACTTACAGTGTGATTTATGTAATCTAATGCTCTGAGCTTGCTTTGTGTTCTGAGACAAAATTTTAGGACTCGGCATTGTAAGCAAAATAAAAGAGATGGAAAGCTCAGTATTGGGCTGGAAAACAAAATATGGCCCCGAAAATTTAAGAAAATTCTGACTCAAAGTAAGTTTCAAGCGGAAGACGGAGATTTGTGGAAATTAGAGAGTCCCAAATTAAGAAATATGAGAAGTTGGAGTGTACCATGATACACTTAGAGAAGGTCCTGATTAGGCTTACGAATGATTCATTATGTATCTGCCATGATTGAGAGAAATAGGATAAATAGAGTCCCTATGATGGTTGATAGGTGCTTGAGGTAAAAGTCTATTTATTGAAGAATTGAGAAGGTTTGTTTTTATTGCGATGCTGAGAGAGTAATGAAGTAGACAATGGGAGAAAGACAAATTGATTAAGGATTGAAAATTTTTGCTAGCAAAGTGGGAAAGCTTGACCATTGTGCTACTATAAAAGTGTGGTTAGGATTTTAAATCACGAATTAATTTTATGTTAAACAATTGCCATTTACTTGTCAATGTCGTTGTACATTGCAGAAGCAAGATGTTTAAGAATAGAATGGTTTGAAAGGACATTGGACGGAGTCTTTATTGTTTATATGAAGTGCATGATATGCTAGACAATGTGTAATAGGGATGGAAGCATAAATGGTTGATCTTATCATCAGTACAACTAATCAAATAGCAGCCTTCTTAGACTTATAGCTTCAATTGTGTTGGTTCATTAGAATGCGTCGATCCGAGATCTGTCCGTTGGTGACGATGATAGACAGTAAAAAAGTTCTATTTACAGATGAATTCGACAACGATAATGATTTGCTGGCGCAGAAGCTAACAGAGGAAGCTCGCCAGTACTATATACACTTTTTGGTCCGGTAGATAAGTGTGAAATAAACGAGGTTGTCTAGGATTCTCAAGTCAGTGTGTGGTTACCAACCAACAGCGTATTTCCGTTTGATCAATATTGACTAAATTAGTTCACACAGTAAACTGAAACGAAACTACTGCTTGTTCCAATGAAGGAAACAAATGTTGCTGAAACAAAATAGCAAAGTATAGTCAACCCCTGAACTTATCCATATACCAGTCAAGGCAGTGTGTACTCCAAATATTTACCACCATTGCCGGACACAGTCAACGACACTCAAGTTGATCACGTAATACGGAGGCTATCAAGTTAAGGTTTAAAAGTAACCAAGTCTGTATCCCTACCTACGGTAACGTATTTCTTTCGCCTAAAAACAAGAACCAATTGACAACGATCTCAACATTGTAGTGATTCTAGATCAGTTTTGCAAACCTTAGCCGAAGTAATTGATAAGAAACGTTCATGCAGTGGAGAGTAAATAATGCTTATCTGCTAAAAGGCCAGTTCTATCTTGTACTGGACATTGTTATCTGGGAAGATAGTATTACACGAATTTATTGTAACATGGGAATTTAAAATCAGTACACAACGTAGTGGATTGATATGAGCAAATATACGAATACCTTAACTTAGTCAAATTATACCCAGCTCGCAACCAGGTTAGCTGTGGACCCATTTTTTAAGACGCAAGATTGCTTCTTACATCAGATGTAATAGGACGGTACTTCGGATTCTATAAATAGCTTTTGATTGATCATGCCTGCTAAGCGTTTGAGAGATCATCTCGGTCCATGTGAAGTTATAAATTTATTTCAGCATACCGCACTGACAGCTGTGATTATAAGGTCAAGTTGTCTCTATTTGACTTGCATATGTGACGAGAGTTGTTTGACATCGTGCAAGGAGGCACAACCTAACACCAACGGAGGACGGGTAAATTTGTAAAGTGAATTTTCCGTGTTCACTCATAATCATACCATGGATTAAAATAGGATATTTTCATTTGTTATTTTGTCTCACACGAGCGGACTTTGGCGAGGGGAATCACCATTCTAAATTTACATTACCCTGGGAGAGATGTAGATCCACCTGTGTACGCTTTTGTCATTCAGAGCGCGCCTAGCCACAGTAACATTAAACCCACAGTATCGTTGAGATGTCAACCTTTGGGCATGTTGATGAGATGTTCGCAATGTACCTCGAAAGGAATTTTTTGTTTTGTTTTTCCAACATGACCGTTTTTATTTTTTTAGTTTCTGTTTTCAAATCAATGATATGTTAATAGTATTCCTTTTAGTATTGAACTTGCATTTTGTATGTTTATGAAATGTTTTATGAAAATCTCCTTTGTAAAACCATTTGTGATTGCCATACATTTATTTTTTTGGTTGTAACATACTTTGGACTGTGTAATTTTAAATTATAGCATTAAATTAAATGTCTATGCACACACTCTCTATTTACTGAGACGATTGTAATAGTCATTTTTCTAC
The DNA here is from genome assembly GCA_024509875.1 of Oreohelix idahoensis. Classification (NCBI taxonomy): domain Eukaryota; kingdom Metazoa; phylum Mollusca; class Gastropoda; order Stylommatophora; family Oreohelicidae; genus Oreohelix; species Oreohelix idahoensis. The sequence continues at coordinate 106,147 of JAMPIV010018493.1, forward strand.
TAGATAGTCCTGAAGTGTTTTTATTCGAACTACTTAAAATTTTGGTTTGTTTTTTTCATCATGGGTTTTGATTTCCTATGTTTTGTTAAAAAACTATTTATATTCTGTGAATATTTAAATATGATAGTTTTAGTGAAAAAGTTAATTTGTTAAAACATAACGTGTATGTAATATTAATGATTTTTTCGAGTTGAAGTTCTTAAGGAACGGTATACTGAAAAAATCTTGGTTTACATTTTTGCTAAATTATGGACATTTGATAATTTAAACGATTTTCGGAATTTTTTGTGGTCAAGTTAGATTTAAACTTAAAATTTCCTATTAAATTAAATGGGTTAGAAAAATTAAACAGCTGAATGCGAGCTGATACTCTTGATCATTCTTACAGACATATAGATATCTGAGTAATAATTTCAATTAGGTTAATGATCAATATTTAATTATTTACAACTTAATATATAGATTTAAAAAACTTCGTTTAGTAGTTAACAATTTTTATTTACCAATGTGACGTTTCTTTGATGTATTGTTTTTTCTAAAAGAAGAAGACAACTACCCTCACAAAAACTTACTCGTTTTTCATCGTTTGTCTGTTTTATAAGATATGTTCTATTTTATTAATGTTTTAACTTAGCTAATTTAATTGTTAGTTCGTTAATTATAGCTATCATATTCACTTGAGAGAATAATAATACTATTTCTTATTGAATACACTTATAACGTTAAGATAGAAACATTTTTTGTATTGGTAACCTTTTTTGGTAAATGTTGGTTTTTGAACATTGTGATATTTATTTTTTTTTCTGCGCCAGCGCTAGATTGTATGTTACAGGTTATTATTACTGTAGTGTACATTAATTCTTTGAAAAAGGGTTGATGATGTTGATGTATTTTTTTTTTATTGGGTATGTTAAGCCGCTTGAGCTATTGCGTACAATGCAAAAAACTTGTGTTATCGTTAATAATTTTTTTTTTTGGTACTGATAAATATGAGATGGTAAATTTATTTTTTGGTCTCTTGTATAAGTACTTTTTTACCTTAGATAATTTACTTATTTATTGCTGTGCTTGTTCATAAGCCTTCTTCTATTTTGTTTTAGTTATATAGAAATATACTTTAGCAATTCTTTGTATTTTACTAACTTACGTTGTTACCTTTGGATATTTATTGTTAGTATTGTTTTATCCAACTTTCTTATACATTTAGGCATCTTTACTTTGTCTTCTCTATTTGTGGGGACTTTTTCGTAACATATTCTTTACATTTCTTTTCTGGTTCTGGTTCTTATCAACAATATTGTCTGATATTTTTGTTTATGCTTCCGATTGTATCATCATCTTTATGTAATTCATTACTTCTGGTATACATTTTTTTCGTGTTACGCCTATTATTAAACTTTTCATTCTTTGTAGTGTTATAAGTAAATTATTTGGAACTTTAGATAATGATAATTGGTTTCATATCAGTTCTATTTGTTTTACATGTATGGGAATTATTGTCTTCATTGTCATCTTATGATTCTATATATGATCTCTTATCATATTCCCATTTTCTTAATTTGTCTTTATCTCGTACGATAGTAATTTATATTCTGTTTTAGTTTTTTACTATGTATACACTTTAACTTGGGTTTGATTGTAATTAGATTAATTTTTTATTTTGGTATGCTTGAATGATTAATGTTGATGAAATTAGTTGTTAACTTACATTTATTGATGATATTTTTGTAGATGAGGCTATGTTCTCTTGTCAAAGGTATATTTGTTTGTAGGTAATTGATAGAACTTCATTAATTTTAAAAAAAAATTTTTGGGAATTAATTTAAGAGGTATCTGGAAATAAACTTCCATTGACCGTTTAATTTTTGGAGTTAATTTTCAAAAACAACAAAAAAAATGATAAAATCATTTTTTTTTATCCCCTGGGAGTGTGGCAAACTGATAAGTGCAGATGTGATGAAAGGGAAATCGATTCTTGGGAAATACGTGTTGAGTAGAGTTTAATTTTGGGTTAGAGTACTTGCTTATCACGATTGGTATGGATTTGTTTTAAAGATATCCTCCTCTTCGGCTTTCGTGGAAGACAGTATGTCCGATAGCAGGTGAAACTGCGTGGTCATAATGAACTGTTTCTGTACTGGTTTTAAGTGATGTGTGAATAGCTCTCGCGGCTAGTGTCCGCAGGGATTTTGAGAGCAGTGTTAAGAGAACGGTAGAATTCTCGTGGGACTGTGTGAAACGGGGTGTGTTCCCGTGGGTTCAGTGTGTGCAGGGTTTTTGACTGAGGTGGTCAGCCCTAAGGTGTTTTTTGGATAATGTATGCCTGCGCAGGGCTATAGAGATTTAGGTAGGCCTTGATTATTATATATCTGCCGTAGATGCAGTATTTGTGCACTGATGTGAAGTATAGAGATTTTGTAGGCCTTGATTATTATAATGTATTATTTGAGTAAAATACACATATAGAATAAACTTAAAAGTGTTCAAACATTTCCAAAGATGTAATACCTGAACATTTTAATAACAATGTGTGGAAGAGTATCTCTGACATGAAGGTTAGAGTAGCATCTTCACCATTATCATTATCGTCTTCATCATTATCACCATCGTCTTCATCATCATCAAAATCGTCTTCATCATCATCACCATCGTCTTCATCATCATCACCATCGTCTTCATCATCATCACCATCGTCTTCATCATCATCACCATCATCATCACCATCATCAACATAGGTTCTTAGCACTCCTTACGAGGCATGAGACGACCACTGCAGCTGGTCCTAAGGAGCCTGGACCAAGCAGTCACGTGTTCTTGTAGTGGTGGTTTATGTGGCAATTTGTCTAACATGATGAGGTTGCCAGCCTCATACACAACCTCATAATAATCTCCTTGTACGACATGCCTGAGGGGTACAGTAGTTCTACTCTCTCTGTCCCTCTTCAGTGACCCCCAGAGACTATACCCCAACTGAAGATTAGAACTGCACGGGCAAAGACATAACATTTCTTAAAATTTAAAAAAATGTCGATATATGACGGAACGAGTTTTCTAGGCTTACATTGAGTACATTGAAACCTTTTTTTGGTTTTGTGTTTCTATAGGTTGGGGTGGCGGGAGACATATCCAAACTTCCTTAGCCGCCTTCTACAACATGCTAGTAGGGTACAGCGTTACTGTTCTTGACTCCCCTTTGTGGCCCAGCGACGCATCTTCAAACCAGATATCAAGGCGGTCTTATTGTATGGCTCTGAAACACGGAGAACAACATCGAAACAACAAAACAAAACGACAATCAAAAAGTTTGAGACTGCCACAAAAACAGGTTCTTGCTGAGAATTGACTGAAGTGGTATGACGTGATCAGTAATGTAGAACTGGTGTACAAATACAACTGGATAAAGATATCAGGAAAATACGATTGGGTTGGATAAGACACAACACACTGAGATAAGACACAACACACTGAGATAAGACAAACCACACTGAGATAAGACACAACACACTGAGATAACTAGCTGATAGCTTTACAAGGTAACCCTTGATCTGGAATGCACAGTGTAAGAGAACAAGAGGGACACAAAGAGACGGGAATTCCCGAAAGATTTAAAACTGATACAGAAGACATGGTCGTATGGCACAAGGCCATTGGGTGATATTGTTGAAGGCCTTTGCTTCAGATGGCGCTGATGATTAAAGAATGAATATCACTTTTGTTTTCATTATGAAGCAAGTTATAGACCAGCAGATAAAAGACAAGACAACCTCTGACGGCGAATACAGATATCCTAGCTTTCCTCTACACACCCCCCCCCCCCTTTTACTGTTACCCCTTCCCTCCGGGGAAAAAATTTAACAGGGGGTTTGATTGCCTATCTCTGATCACCCCCCCCCCCCCCTTTTCATTTCTTTTGGACCGGGTCTTGTCTGTTAGTAAATACAAACGGGAAACGGTGGATGGGATATTTCTCCTCAAACCCCCCTCTTCCCTTATCATATTTGTATTCTGTAACCTTTGATTTTTGACTGTAAATGTATAATTATTTGTGACTGCTTTATGATAATAAAGGTATTAATCTTTATTGGTGTTGGTTGTCGGCTGGCCCAAAACTCCAAACATTTCCATATGTGTAGGCTGTATTCATGTACGTTGGGCGACAGAATCACCAAATCGGTGAGTGCGCCTGAGCGACTGGAACTGACAAACAATTGTTTGTTCAGAAGAGAGATAGGAATAGTCTGTGAGAAACAGATATTGTCGTAATAAGAGACTGTCCTTGCTCTTCCCAGCGCTTGTGAATCTACTGCCTCATTCTCCTAAATCCTTATTCTCACAGAGCCTTCAATATTCCTCTACACTCTAAAGGGACCAATATCCATCAGCACCCTCTCAGATAAAAATTACGACTATATTTGATATTGTCAAATCATTTGACACTCCTTTTTGGTGATAATTCATCACATTTGCTTGGCGCTTCACAGCTTTGCTGAGATTAGCGAAGGTAACACCAAGATGGGCCTGGTCAGTGTTCGCATGATTATGTTTGCCCAAGCTGTGACCAGCGATATAAATACTCGCCCGTAGACGGATTTTATGTGCACAAGCGACGGATTAAGAGATTACTCATCTGGGCGACACATTTGGGACAGACACGAATGACATAACCATTTAGGTCCACCTGTGTCAGAGAAAAGTAAGATGTTGTAATTATAGGCATTGCAGAGAAGGCAATCGGATGTTTTATTGCCATATATGGGAGAGGTGACCTTTTGCATCACGCACATTATTTCAGGCGGAAATAATTTTGAATTACACCACAAAACACGCATGTTTGAAACGATTGGAGCCCTGCTTAGCATCGTAACAAACAAATGCGGGGGAAGAAGGGCTATATAACCTGACCTTTTTGCAGTTTTAAGACACTGTGAAAATTCACTCATGCCAAGAAAACCAATAGACTGGTGTAGCGTGAGGTTTTTATTGTTCTAGGATCAGTATAGTACTGACAATACAGAAATAGAATTTCTGCAGGAAAATGGTGAAGTCCCAGTGTATGAGAGAACTACTGGTATCACAAATTAGTTACGGCTGTGAATGATCTGATCTCGAAAGAATTAGTAGAGAGGAGACAGTCATAAAATGCCACCCCGCTGTGTAACTACCTGTGATATTAACCAAGGAAACAGATTTCACTTAACAATTATAAACTTGACAAGTCGTTCAAAAATAATTTCCTTATTTATTAAGACTATACACTATCTACTCTTGTGCTGAAGGGTGGATGTTGGAAGATGGAATGCAATGGCTGTGTAAGTTTACATATGATATATATATATATATATATATATATATATATATATATATATATATATATATATATATATATATATACATATATATATATATATATATATATATAACAAGTCTTCCAATTATAGGAACAAAATTATAGATATCAGCTGTGCTGTTAATCTTGTCTCTCACTACGCTAAATCACTTTTTCTTCATCGACAGTTAAATGCTCACAATTGCCGACGGAAATGGTACTAATGTGTACTCATCTCTTAAAACAGTTCTGTCCTTCTTAGTTTGTTGCATACAACACCCACCGATGATCGTTCCTTTAGCCCACCCAAAGCTGAGGGGGACTAAGGATGTAGCTCCGGTACAATCACTGTGCTGCTGCGAAGTTCCAGGCAGCTGGATTGACTCGAACATACGACCTCAGGTTGGATGACACGAATAAACCTGTAACAAGGCAAAAATAGGGGCTAATTTCTGTCATCAAGCCCACCTATTTCTAGTGTATATGAGATGAGCGTGTCTCAGATGTCTGCATGTAGGATGAATGACAACATGACTCAGTATGATTTAGCAATAGCGAGACAAGACAAGTGTCTACTTGCAAAACGTTCTTTCTAATAATTCAATACATGAATACATCCAATAATTTGTACACCGTATGATACAACCGTTTCCTTCCACCTATAATATACCAGGCCATATCTGATAAGTGCTATATTGGCTGGTAAAATATATCCTAATAATACTGGTGTAGTTATATGAGTCCTAACAAGGACTGTTAGGTTATATTCGGGTTGGTTTTCTTCTTCAACAATCATACCAGGAAATACAATCATTATACCTAATTCCCCAAGATATAATCAGTTTACCTGAAACATTCATAGTAAAACAAAATCTAAAGTTATATTAAATATATACAGGTGTAGGCTATTTTCTGGTGGTTTCCTTCTTCAACAGTCATACACAATCATTATACATGATACTATAACATACAATCATTATACATGATATAGTCATAGGTTATTTTCAGGTTGGAGTTATATGAGTGGTTATATTTCAGAGTGGCGTTATATGAGTCCTAACAAGGACTGTTTTGGTTATATTTCAGAGTGGAGTTATATGAGTCCTAAAAAGGACTAATAGGTTATATTTCAGGTTGGTTATCGTCTTCAGCAATCATATCAGGAAATACAATCGTTATACCTGATTCCATAAAATACAATCAGTATACCTGATACATTCATAGTAAAACAAAATATATTAAATATATACAGGTGTAGGTAGTATACATGACACACAAAAAATACAATCATTATATATCTGATCTAGGCCTATTCTCCTACAAGTTTATAGTAAGTTTACCTACCCTCTAAGATTAATACAAGCCAGATTTGGACTCGACTTTAGTGAAGCAAGAGTTCCCGGTCACGCAGATAAGCAATAAATCAATCTTGACAGCTTTCTCTTCCCCCAGTCGGTGTAGCTGGCCTTCGTGTTTATGTGTGTTTTTTTTAAATAAACTGCGCCCGTTTATATAGGTAGACGCAGGGAATCTGCCAGTGCGTAAGGAACTCTTTTGATTGGTTCTCGACGATTTGGTACATTTTTATTGCCGACGATTTCGTACTTTCCATGACCCATTTTCGAAAAACAGGGCTTATGCCTAATTTTATTCTGTCTGCCGCCATCTTGCGGGAACAAGATGGTGTATACTTCGTGTAATTTAATCCGTCTCAGTCTGTTGAACGTGGATTGGCTGTGCATATGTATTAACAAAGAAGTGGGTTTACACACACGTTTCACGACAACTGCCAGAAGTTAATTTTTTTGCAGTAGAAGTTTTTTTGTGGCAGTTTATTTTACATGAGTTTGCTAGTTCCGCGTACAACCTTCCTTTGTAGCCTTTTATGACATGATGTGCAGTGGTTCTATTATTTGTTCCTAATATCTGGACTATAATCCACGCGTATTGAGTATACGTATGTACGTTGCTATTGCATAAGTAACTACATATAAATTTGATACATAACCACTGGTTAGTTAATATAATCTAAAAAACAATTAGATAAATATTCACATGGATGTTAGGTACGTATAAATTAGGCAAATAGATAAGTATCCACATGAACATGGATACGTACCCTCGTGACAATTGGCTAAGCCACCACTTGATTGCTGGAAGCATATCCTCAAATCTATGGAACCCGTTTCCATAAGACTACTGTATATGTATAAATAAGTCCCTTGATAGAATACCCACGTGACTACTTGATGAGTTTCCATACAGCAGTTGGATAATTATTCATGTCATTATTGGTTAAATATCCAAACGACAATCAGATAAGTGTATACATGGTATTGGATTAGTTGACAACTGAATATGTATCTTTATGACAACTAGACAAGCGTTCACGCGTCTTTTGTAAGCGCATCTATAAAATATTGGATGAATATAAATAAGACAATAGCTTGACATGCTGATGAGGCACTGTGGAGTCCCACTGAAGCTCATTAACCCAATAAAGAAAACATATAAAGCCAAGAACTGCAGAATTATTCATGAAGGGCAAGTTACGGAACTCTTGGAGACACGAAATCAAGAGCAATAAGGATGTCTGTTGTTAGTATATCTGTTGTTACTATATCTGTTGTTACTACATCTGTTGTTACTATATCTCTTCTTACTGGCTATGGACTGGATTATGAAAGCAACAACAACCAAGAGAAATGGAATTCAGTGAAAGAAGAGATTCACTATCTAGACCAAAGGTCGGCAACCGGTCAAACGAGGTCTACTGATAGATTGCAGACTTTGATTTGGTAGATGTTTTAGTGACAAAGAGGGAAAAAGAAAGATAAAATCTTTAAAGCTGGGGAAATGTCGTCTAACCCACGCCCGAAAACATTTCAAATCCCAACACTCTCAGCATTAAAGGTAAGAGGCAGCCATCATTTTTGTCAATAAAGGCAACGGGTCAAAACCGTTCCTCTGACAGTTGAAACTCATCTTACAGTTGAAACTCATCTTACAGTTGAAACTCATCTTACAGTTGAAACTCATCTTACAGTTGAAACTCATTCTCCTCCTAATTCTGCAGACATGGTTGTATGAAGTAGATGGTCATAGTTGCTAGGTTACCGCCCGCTGATCTAGGTCATAACCATGTGCATAGCAAAGAGGGAATACTTGATAAGTGGCCACGGCAAATGGGTCTTATCATCATCATCAAGTGGCGTACGTTGCACTGTTTCGTTAAGCCTGTGGCTCCGTGCACCCAATTTCAACAGGCATTTATGTCGGGTTGCCTTCCTTAGCCTTTGACTGTCCCCTGGTTACCTGCAAGGCAGCAGTGTTGTCTCTCTGTTTGTCTAGTTTATACTAAACAATTTTGAAAATCGCTACCGTCAAAAGTTAAGTCGCCATGTTGGCAAGGGAAGATGGATCGGAAAGGATTATGTGAACAAATGAGAACCAGACTGCACTTAGAGAAACATCCCTAAAGTATGTGTGGTCTTCAACTTTTAACTCCCCATGGACCATAGGTCTTCAACAAACTCATGCTAAGTCTTCCTGTCCCGTGCCATCAGCTCGAGCTCTTTCCATGTCTCCTTCATCCCCTACATGTCTCCTTCATCCCCTACATGTCTCCTTCATCCCCTACATGTCTTCTTTATCCCCTACATGTCTTCTTTATCCCCTACATGTCTTCTTTATCCCCTACATGTCTCCTTTATCCCCTACATGTCTCCTTCATCCCCTACATGTCTTCTTTATCACCTACATGTCTTCTTTATCCCCTACATGTCTCCTTCATCCCCTACATGTCTACTTTATCCCGTACATGTCTCCTTCATCCCCTACATGTCTTCTTCATCCCTACATGTCTTCTTCATCCCCTACATGTCTTCTTCATCCCTAAATGTCTTCTTCATCCCCTAAATGTCTCCTTCATACCTACATGTCTTCTTCATCCCCTACATGTCTTCATCCCCTACATGTCTCATCCATCCCTTACATGTCTCCGTCTTCCCCTACATATCTCCTTCATCCCCTCCATGTCTTCATCCTCTATATGTCTCCTTCATCCCCTACATGTCTCCTTTATCCCCTACATGTCTCCTTCATCCCCTGCATGTCTCCTTCAACCCCTACATGTCTCCTCCATCCCCTCCATGTCTCCTTCATCCCCTACATGTCTCCTTTATCCCCTACATGTCTCCTTAATCCCCTACATGTCTCCGTTATCCCCTACATGTTTTCTTTATCCCCTACATGTCCTCTTTATCCCCTACATGTCTTCTTCATCCCCTACATGTCTACTTCATCCCATACATGTCTTCTTTATCCCCTACATGTCTCCCCTACATGCATATAGTATGCAAGATTAATGAGAGTGAAAGGGCAGAATGTTAGACGGGCCTGCGCGCCCAATTTTTTACCCTTCGAAAATAAAGTTCGTTCGTTCATTCCCTACATGTCTTCTTTATCCTCTACATGTCATCTTCCTCCTCTAAATGTCTTCTTCATCCCCTACATGTCTCCTTCATCCCCTACATGTCTTCTTTATCCCCTACATGTCTCCTTCATCCCCTACATGTCTTCTTCATCCCTACATGTCTTCTTCATCCCTACATGTCTTCTTCATCCCCTACATGTCTCCTTCATCCCCTACATGTCTTCTTTATCCCCTACATGTCTCCTTCATCCCCTACATGTCTTCTTCATCCCTACATGTCTTCTTCATCCCTACATGTCTCCTTCATCCCCTACATGTCTTCTTTATCCCATACATGTCTTCTTTATCCCCATACATGTCTTCTTTATCCCTTACATGTCTCCTTTATCTCCTACATGTCTCCTTCATCCCCTCCATGTCTCCTTCATCCCTACATGTCTTCTTTATCCCCTACATGTCTTCTTTATCCCCTACATGTCTCCTTCATCCCCTCCATGTCTCCTTCATCCCCTACATGTCTCTATCTAATACATGTCTCCTTCATCCCGTACATGTCTTCTTTATCCCCTACATGTCTTCTTCATCTCTTACATGTCTCCTTCATCCCCTTCATGTCTCCTTCATACCCTACATGTCTCTTTCATCCCTTACATATCTCCTTCATCCCCTACATGTCTCCTTCATACCCTCCATGTCTACTTCATCCCCTATATGTCTCCTTCAACCCCTACATGTCTCCTTCATCCCCTACATGTCTCCTTCATCCTTTAAATGCCTTCTTCATCCCCTACATATCTCCTTCAACCCCTACATGTCTTCTTCATCCCCTACATGTCTTCTTCATCCCCTGCATGTCTCTTTCATCACCTACATATCTCCTTCATCTCCTACATGTCTTCTTTATCCCATACATGTCTTCTTTTTCTCTACATGTCTCATTCATCCCCTACATGTCTCCTTCATCCCCTACATGTCTCTTTCATCCCCTACATATCGCCTTCATCCCTACATGTCTCCTTCATCCCCTACATGTCTTTTTCATCCCCTACATGTCTTCTTCATCCCCTAAATGTCTCCTTCATCCCTACATGTCTCCTTCATCCCTACAGTCTCCTTCATCCCCTACATGTCTTCTTCATCCACTACGTCTCCTTCATCCCCTACATGTCTCTTTCATCCCCTACATGTCTCTTTCATCCCCTACATGTCTCCTTCATCCCCTACATGTCTCCTTCATCCCCTCCATGTCTCTTTCATCCCCTCCATGTCTCCTTCATCCCCTACATGTCTTCTTTATCCCCTACAAGTCTCCTTCATCCCCTACATGTCTTCTTCATCCCCTACATGTCTCCTTCATCCCTACATGTCTTCTTTATCCCCTACATGTCTTCTTCATCCCCTACATGTCTTCTTCATCCCCTACATGTCTCCTTCATCCCCTACATGTCTTCTTTATCCCCTACATGTCTTCTTTATCCCCTACATGTCTCCTTCATCCCCTACATGTCTTCTTTATCCTTTACATGTCTTCTTTATCCCCTACATGTCTTCTTCACCCCTACATGTCCATCAGTCCCCTTATCCATATGTTCGTTGATCTTCCTCTACAACTCTTACCCTGGAGATTTCAGATCAAGGACTGCCTTGTAATGCTATCAACATGTTTCCCCAATGTGTGTCCTATCCATCTCCAGCGTCTTCTTCTCATCTCTTGTTCTACTGACACTTGTCTGGTTCTTGTCATCAGTTCTACATTAGTGATCTTATCATCAGTTCTACATTAGTGATCTTGTCATCAGTTTCACATTGGTGATCTTGTCATCAGTTCCACATTGGTGATCTTGTCATCAGTTCCACATTGGTGATCTTGTCATCAGTTCCACATTGGTGATCTTGTCATCAGTTCCACATTGGTGATCTTGTCATCAGTTCCACATTAGTGATCTTGTCATCAGTTCTACATTAGTGATCTTGTCATCAGTTCCACATTGGTGATCTTGTCATCAGTTCCACATTGGTGATCTTGTCATCAGTTCCACATTAGTGATCTTGTCATCAGTTCAACATTAGTGATCTTGTCATCAGTTCCACATTAGTGATCTTGTCATCAGTTCCATATTTGTGATCGTGTCATCAGTTCCACATTAGTGATCTTGTCATGTCATCAGTTCCACATTAGTGATGTTGTCATCAGTTTCACATTAGTGATCTTGTCATCAGTTCCACATTAGTGATCTTGTCATCAGTTCCACATTAGTGATCTTGTCATCAGTTCCACGTTAGTCATCTTGTCATCAGTTCCACATTAGTGATCTGTCATCAGTTCCACATTAGTGATCTTGTCATCAGTTCCACATTAGTGATCTTGTCATCAGTTCCACATTTGTGATCTCGTCATACCACTTCAATCTTTTTATTCTATATGTACTCCTAGACATATCTTGGCAGCAACATAGACAAAGTTGAATGAATGAACAGTGATATTTTAAATAAGAATGAAATGGCAAGAGGAGCTTTCATTGCGTTGCGAAACATTTGGAACATGAGTAACCATTTGGAACATGCGTAAACATTTGGAACATGCGTAAACATTTGGAACATGCGTAACCATTTGGAACATGCGTAAACATTTGGAACATGCGTAAACATTTGGAACATGCGTAAACATTTGGAACATGCGTAAACATTTGGAACATGCGTAACCATTTGGAACATGCGTAAACATTTGGAACATGCGTAAATATTTGGAACATGCGTAAACATTTGGTACATGCGTAAACATTTGGAACATGCGTAACCATTTGGAACATGCGTAAACATTTGGAACATGCGTAAACATTTGGAACATGCGTAAACATTTGGAACATGCGTAAACATTTGGAACATGCGTAAACATTTGGAACATGCGTAAACATTTGGAACCTAACAGAACCTAACAGAACCTAACAGAATCTAACAGAACCTAACAGAACCTAACAGAATCTAACAGAACCTAATAGAACCTAAGAGAACCTAACAGAATCTAACAGAACCTAACAGAATCTAACAGAACCTAATAGAACCTAACAGAACCTAACAGAACCTAACAGAATCTAACAGAACCTAACAGAATCTAACAGAAATCCCGTCCAACACAAAAATAAGAATATTCAACTAAAATGTCAAAACTGGCATATATGATGGCTGTGAAACATGGAGAAAAACAGAGAGAGAGATAAAATAGAATTATATACACTGCATAAATGCAAGCTGTGCAGAACAAATATAATTGAAGGTTACACTATTGTTGTAGGAGGAATGTGTGGTATGGAGAAAACGTTAAGTGTTCAGTTACATGGATGCACAAATACCACACACACACACACACACACACACACATACACGTGTAAGCACTCACACACAAGCAGGGCTGAGAGGAAGCCAGGGGAAGGAACATATTGATACTGACTTTAAAAAAAAAAAAAAAAAAATAAGAATATTCTCGAGGAACGAAAATTGGCATTCTCCGATTTGCAGATTTGATGTAAATTTAAGTGACAGGCCGAGATGAGAGATACACTAAGAGAGAGAGAGAGAGAGAGAGAGAGAGAGAGAGAGAGAGAGAGAGAGAGAGAGAGAGAGAGAGAGAGAGAGAGAGAGAGAGAGAGAGAGAGAGGGGGGAGGAAGGAAGGGGGAAGTAATAAATGAAGTAATTATTTTATCATGGTAAAGAAATAGCTATTATTGCCTTTTTACATTTCTGCCCTGCAATAAAACAATTCTCACATCAAGCAATTTTCACATCAAACAATTCTCACATCAAACAATTCTCACATCAAACAAATCTCACATCAAACAATTCTCAAACAATTCTCACATCAAACAATTCTCACATCAAACAATTCTCACATCAAACAATTCTCACATCAAACAATTCTCAAACAATTCTCACATCAAACAATTCTCAAACAATTCTCAAACAATTCTCACATCAAACAATTCTCAAACAATTCTCACATCAAACAATTCTCAAACAATTCTCACATCAAACAATTCTCACATCAAACAATTCTCAAACAATTCTCACATCAAACAATTCTCAAACAATTCTCACATCAAACAATTCTCAAACAATTCTCACATCAAACAATTCTCAAACAATTCTCACATCAAACAATTCTCAAACAATTCTCACATCAAACAATTCTCAAACAATTCTCACATCAAACAATTCTCAAACAATTCTCACATCAAACAATTCTCAAACAATTCTCACATCAAACAATTCTCAAACAATTCTCACATCAAACAATTCTCAAACAATTCTCAAACAATTCTCACATCAAACAATTCTCAAACAATTCTCAAACAATTCTCACATCAAACAATTGTCAAACAATTCTCAAACAATTCTCACATCAAACAATTCTCAAACAATTCTCAAACAATTCTCACACAATTCTCACATCAAACAATTCTCAAACAATTCTCACATCAAACAATTCTCAAACAATTCTCACACAATTCTCACATCAAACAATTCTCAAACAATTCTCACATCAAACAATTCTCAAACAATTCTCACATCAAACAATTCTCAAACAATTCTCACATCAAACAATTCTCAAACAATTCTCAAACAATTCTCACATCAATGTCGTAGATCTTCGGATAGGAGTATTAAGACTTGGGTTGGTCCCTTCTGAATAGGTTGGAATGAGTGATAGTCACGGTGAGAGTTAGAAAAAAAAAATGAAATAGATTCCACGAGTGGTGAGATGATAGACTGTGGTATAGAGGCTGTCGCTGAAAAGCGAAAAGAATTCTTCTCCCTCTCACCTATCCTCTACGACGGTTTTTTTACAGAGTCCGACAGTCTAAACCACTTTTATATTACATATAACTCTATCTACTCACGGGCACGCACATACACGTGACGACAGTTAAACACACAGACTTGGAAAATCTATAACAATGATCATATAGATAATTGGGATCGAGCTGACCAACGCACTGATTTTGTTCAAGGGAGATTTTTATTATTATCATCACAAAAAAATCTCTCCACAACACCAAAAATTTCATCAAGGAAAAAACATATACAAATAGTCATAAAATTCAAGAAAAATGCTACAAGGATGATAGCCCGTTAGATCTTACTCTAGGTTTAGCCCACAGCCCCGTTAAGAGAACAGATGATGGCCCAAAGAGTTATAGATACGTAGGGTTGAGTCTAAGAGATTTCTTTCTTTCTCGTAAATATATGAACAGAGTTGGGTAAATCTGATTTAAAATAAGAAAACAGAAACTCTAGCATTTTGTAACAAATTCTGCAGGTTAAAAAAAAAGTTAAGACAGCAAATGGGTGACAATAATACACCGGTAAAATAACACTCAGACCTGTGTACTCTCATTCATTCAGCCATGGCCTTTCTTGCACATATATACTCACAACTTTGCTCGCTGCCTCTGGGAACATAATAATTCTAGGACCTTCACACAGACCCGAAAATGCAGTCTTCGGCCTAGAAATCCCCAGTTCCAAAAGACGTGCTAAACTCTCAGGGAACGATTCCTTGGGTGTTCTAATTTTTCGAATGTCTGATTAAGTCACATAAAATTTGTCCAGGCACGAAAGTTAGCAGAGCACAATGTCATTAGCTTTGGATTCTAGAATTAAGGAATGTCAGATCGGTGTCTACTTCCAGGAAATTACTATATTTGGTCACCACAATACTAGTCACAATCTCTTGCGGAATGTTAATGTTATTCTTGTAATATTCACGCCGCCAGGCAGCATGTACATTTAAATTTGTGGAGCAATATGAACTGGCTCACAAGCCCACTGTATATTTTCTAGTCTTTAGAAACCGTTAGTGGGATTGCTATTACTGTCTCTCTCTGATGGCATATGCACTGTCAGATCCAGTGTTACTTGAAACAAAAAAACCCACGTGGTTAAAGATAGGAACTGTCTATGCTTCACACAAATATGTCTCTTTACTAAACGCTGGCAAGTTGGGTACCACCGTTTCACTCAACCACAGAATTACTAAGAACGTTAAACCACTTCGACCAAACTAAGGCCATCTCTATTTACAGAGATTATTTAGAAATCGAACGAAGGTTGTTCTAGTCTAACTGCAAAGTTACTGAGTGAAATGAAATATTTTTTTTTTTTAATTAATGTGTTTGCTACTTTTCTTTGTAGCACGCCCCTTTCAACCATCTACCATGTACATGGATTTGTTGGTTATATCAGGACGTGTTTCTTTTATTGTGATATGTTTTTGTTTGTATTTGTTTTATATTATATTATCTCTAGTCGGTATTTTTCCTTTTGTAGTTATAGTTCAACATGGTTTTTAAAAAAAATTCCAATATATGCTATTTTCTAAGTTAGTATGTTTTTGATTTTTACTGGATGGTTTATTTGGTTAATCTGTATGTTTCTGGGGCGAGTCTTTCACCAGTTTGGACTACTGGTTCAATTCCTTATTTGATTTTTATATGTTAGCTTTAGTTTTTGTAATATAGTGTTTTATTAACTTTTGCATTTCTGAAGGGCTCTTTGTGCCTATGAGATTTTCTACACTCATTTCTACCTTGTGGTTACTACAGTATGTCTTAATGTTTTGCCTCTGTTGGTCATATTTTTTGCAGTCCACTAGAAAGTGCCTAATTGTGTTTGGTTCTTGACACTCTTCACATGTGGGTTCCTCTATCATGAAATATCCAGTTCCCAGCTTGAGTCTCAGCAATTTTTTATTAATTGGTATTTTTAGTTCATCTTTTATTTGACATTTTTTGCTTGGTTTTTTAAGGATTTTATATGAGTGTCTTGCTTTTTTACTTAGGTCCCATGCTGTTATCCATTCTTTAGTTATTTTTTGAGCAATTAAGCTCTTAATTTCAAACTTCCCTAAGCCTACTTCAATTTGGTTATGGCTAGTTCTCCCCCCTTTGGCTTCTTTGTCTGCTAGCTCATTTCCTGCTATCCCCACATGTGATGGTATCCATGTTAGTGTTGCACTGCATCCTATATTTTGTAGATATGTATTAACCTGTAGTATTTCCTCTATAATGTCTGGCCTGCTGCCTTCTGTTCTGTTTCTGATTGCTAGTACTGATGATAGGGAATCTGTGAGAATGGTTACTTTTTTTGGTGGATTTTCTGCAGCTATTTCTAGAGCTTTTAGGATTGCCACTAATTCTGCTGTAAAGATAGATGTATTACTTGTTACTTTGTATCTTTTATAAATTTTTAGTTTTGGTATTGCTATTCCTGCTCCTAATTGTCCTTCTTCATCTTTGGACCCATCTGTATATATAGTTAGGCTATTATTTGTATACCGTTCTATGTACTCTAGTGTTTTACTTTTTGCTGAGATTATGTCGTTAGATTTATTTATGATCTTTGATAAGTGGGAGTCAGTTTCTGGCACTTTTAATTCCCATGGTGGGATCTTTGCTTTATACAGAGCACTACTGTTTATCGCATTAAACAGGTCTGGGTATTGATCCACTTCATCCATTGTTTTCCACCCTGACGGGTATCTATTATGGTTTAATGGAATGTGGCCTATGTACTGGTTACCCCTATCAAAGGTTTTATGTGCCGGGTGAGTTGGATCTTTTGCCACTCTTGCCCAGTAGCTGAATCTCAGTTCTTTTCTCCTTAGCTCCAGGGGTATAATGCCTAGCGCTACTTCTAGTGCTTCTGCTGATGTTCCCTTTGAGGCACCTGCTATTATTGATAGTGCCTGGTTTTGGACTGTGTCTAGTTTCTTCTTATTGCTTGGGGCGGCTGATGCATAGACAACGCTGGCATAGTCAAGTTTGCCTCTAATAAATGATTTATAGAATGTTAACATTGTCTTATTGCAGGCGCCCCAACCACTTCCTTTCATATATCTTAGCATATTAATAAGTCCTCTACTGCTTTGCACTAAAAGGTCTATGTGTTTGTTCCAGTTTAGTTGCTGGTCTAGTACCATGCCAAGAAATCTAGTTGATTTTGCTGTGCATACTTTTTGCTTATTAATGCTTATGTCAATTATATTGTTTTTAATTACACGCCCTCTACTGAAAATCATTCCTATGGTTTTTTTAACGTTTAGATTAAATCCCCACTTGTTCATCCAGTCAGATACTTTATCTATTTTTTTTGTACTGTTTTATAGAGGAATGGGAGATTTCTTCCCGTTCTCCATATCGCAGCATCATCTGCAAACTGAGATAGGTTGTTTTTTAAGTCCTTAAACTCGTCGCCTAGGTCGTTGACCATAATCGTAAAAATTGATGGTGATATTACTGATCCCTGGGGAATTCCATTCTGTTGCTCATATACCTCAGATCTATCATTGTTTATTTGTACCATGAAGTATCTATCCTGCAGGAAGTTTTCTAGGTAATTGTAGGTTCTGCCTGCCTACTATACCTAGTTTCCTGATTTTATGTAGTGCACCCTCCCTCCAACACTCATCATATGCTCTTGCTACATCAAGGAATATAGCTACTGTCTTTTCATTCCTTTTGAAGCCTGTTTTAACATCATGTTCCAGCCTCAGCAGTTGCTCTATTGTACTATGTTGGCTTCTAAAGCCTGCCTGGGTTGGACTGTACAAATTATGCTTTTCGAGATGAAATTTTAGTCTGCTGTTGACTATTGTTTCTAGAATTTTTCCTAGATGTGATGTTAACGATATTGGCCTGTATGAGCTGACATCATGTGCTTCCTTATCTGGCTTTAGTATGGGGATGATTACTGCTGTCTTCCATGAACATGGTATTTTTCCCGTGTGCCAGATTTTGTTGTAGAGGGATGCAATCACTCTTAGAGTTGTATTTGGTACCTTTTTGAGGATTTCATAGCTCAGAATGTCTTCCCCAGAGGTAGTATTGGTTTTTTCTGCTAAAGCTCTTTCTATTTCATCTACTGTAATATCTGCATTTAAATACTTAGCATCCTGTGTGGTTTCCATATTTTCTTCTTTTAATTTTTCTAGCAGTGTTTTTCGTCTATTTATTTCTGCCTTATCTAGACTGTCTATTGAACTAACCTGATAAAAGTATTTAGCTAGTATGTTGGCTTTTTCTCTATCTGTTTCAGCTCTCTCTGGTATTTTAATCGTTGGGATTTTAAATTTTTTGCTGTTTCCTCCTTTAATTGCTTTTAGTTTTCTCCAAACTGTAGTTATTTGGGACCTATGGTTTAATGTTTGACAAAATTTTCTCCAACTCTTTTCTTTAGCTCTGAATATTATTTTATTTGTTTCATTTCTTATTTTTTTTATAGTTTGTGTAATTCTCTTCAGTTTTGGCTTTTCTATACTTTGTAAGGGCCCTCTCCCTCAATTTCAGTTGTTCTGAACATCTGTCTGTCCACCATGGTACTGGATTTTTATCTTTGTTTCTTTTCCTATTTTTTACCTTTTTGTGTTGGTTTTAAGTGCTCAGGCATATTCCTGTTTGGTATATATTTTATTGCTATTTTTAAAATCTCATTTGTTAGTTTTTTCTGCAAATATATCTATACTGTTAGATTCAATTTGTTCTATGCTTAGTTTACCTAGCTCTAATTGGAAGGACTCCCAATTTGCCTTTTTTAGGTTGAATGTGGGTTTCGAGCTTTTTGGACTAGTTCTATATTTGTCGTTTAGGTTTATTTCTATGGGTAAGTGGTCTGAGCTGGAGTCATTCAGTACTTCCCATTTAGTAGAGGCTAGGTTTGGTGTTATAATACTTATGTCTATTGCTGTATCTCCTCCACTGTTGCATGGGTTAACCCTTGTCACTGAGCCATCATTTAGTATGATTAGCTCAGCACTTTCAATGTAGTCCAACAGTCTTTTTCCTGCTGGATCATTACTGTTGTTACCCCATGCCTCATGGTGTGCATTAAAGTCACCTACCAATAATGTTCTTTGGTCTATTTGTGTGTTAATAGTGGCAATGTCCCTATCGGTTATATTACCCTTGGGGCTATAAATGTTTATTATTTTTAAGTTATCTGGCTCACTGTCTAATGTTATACTTATTCCTTCAATATTTTCTGTGTTGAATTGTTCCCAATTTAATATTTTGTAGTCTTCATGTATTAAAAAAGGCCACGCCCCCTCCTCTTCCCTCAGGTCTATCATTTCTAAGTGTTATATACCCTTGGTAGTTCAGTTTTTGTTTGGGGTTCAGGAGGGTTTCTTGTATTGCAAAGATGGGTTTTGCCTCCTTATACTGTCCCATAAGAGACATCAAGTTCTTCCTGGCACCCCTACAGTTCCACTGGACTACTTTGATAGCTCTAGAGTCTTTGGTCCCCATTTAGTATGGTTAGCTTAGTTATGTTATTGTTTTTATTAGGTTTTTTGATAAGGGATCTACTTTTTTTGGTTTTGCACTTTACCTCTTATGTTCTCTACAAACTCATCATTCCAAGTAACCATTATACTCTGAACTCTTTCTGCGAGGTATGGTAGGTGTAGTTCCACTGTTTCCTTAAATTTTTTTTCCATATTTTCTATAGGCCTAGCTCTTTCTCTCTCTATTTTTTTTAGGATTTCTTCATTAGCTTCTTTTATCTCTGCTATTTTTTTGAGGTCTCTCTCTATTTCCTTTTGTGCTGTTTTCATTTCTTCTAGTATCTGTCTGGCTTGGATGAGGATATGTTCCGTCTCTTCTGTGTTGTCATCTTCTTTACTGTTTATGGGTGTTTTGATTTTATCATCTTTCTGGATTTTTTCCTTTATGTCTTTCATTTCACTGGTTATTTGTTTTATTTGTTTCTTAATGATATTTTCTTGAGAGTTTTGGAGATGGTTGTTGGTTTTCTGTCTTTCTTTTATTTGCCAGAATGGTTTGTTTGTTTCTAGTGATTCTTTTAATATGTGTTTTGTCTCTTGATAGACTGGGCATCCCTGATACCTGGCACTGTGGTTACCCTGGCAGTTTGCACATTTTCTGTTTTTGTTTTCTCGTTTATAATCTTTGTCCTCCTTAGCCTTTGGACAGTCCACATGTCTGTGTGCTCCCGCACAGAAACTACACCGTGTCGCTCTTTTACACACATGTTGGGTATGGCTAAAGCCTTGACAGTTTGTACATTGTATAATGCTAGGTATGAATACCTCTGTCATTTTGGCTCTCTGGTGGAGTTTGACTTGCTTGGGTATTTCTGTGCCCTTTACACTTATCACTACCACTGTCTAATGTTGTCCTCCCAGCGGACTCTGGGTCGTCCTGGGGGTCTGGATCCCTGGCTCTTTGTTTCCCATGCTTGTCGTGGTAGCCGATCTTCTCCCATTCTGCAGACATGGCCAAACCATCTTAGTTGGGACTGTTCTACTTGGGTCTGCAGGGGGTGGGATTTTAGGCCTTGACGTATCGTTTGGTTGCGGACCATGTCTTTTCTTGTTACTTCAACCACTTTCCTCAAATACCTCATTTCTGAGGTTTGGATCTGGCTTTTGTGGGTTGTAGTCACCGCTCATGACTCGCATCCATATGTCAAGACTGAGACATAGGTGGAGCGGTATACAACCATCTTCGTTTTCTTACCAACCTCTCTCTTGCTGAGGAATCCTCGATTTATGGCCTGAAAAAGTCTCCCTGCTGCTGCTTTTCGAGTGGCCAACTCTTCTTTGATGCCTTTCTTTCGGTCTATAATAGCTCCAAGGTATTTAAAGTGGTCGACCTGCTCCAGGACCTGTTCTCCCAGCTTAATCTGATGTCTTCTTTCTTCTCGTGATATCACCATGGAATTTGTTTTAGAGCTGCTTATGACCGTCCCTCACTTCTCCAGCTCTTCCTTCCAGACTTGCAGGTTGGATTGGAGATGTGCCTTTGATTTAGCAATCAGGGCAACATCATCAGCAAATGCCAGCTCCGAAATATAGACCTGTCTCATCTTCCAGTATCCCACTGAATACTTTCTTGTTCTCTTCTTACATGGCTTGATGACATCATCCTTGAGGAGTATAAAAAGATAAGGTGACAGGATATCACCTTGTCTTACACCAGTGGTGGTCCTGAACTCTTCTGACTTATGGTTTGTTGTCCTCACATAATTTCTGCAAGACTTGTAGAAGCTCTGTATAGCATGAATCAGAGGTGCTGGAATGTTCTTCCTTGCCAAACAGTCCCAAAGTTTGCTCCAGGGGACCCTGTCAAACGCCTTTTCCAGATCTATGAAACAAAGATGGATCTCACTCTTATACTCAAGGACCTTTTCACTCAGCTGTCTGAGTGTGAAGGTTAGGTCTTGAGTACTTCGGTTTGCCCGAAATTGGCACTGGACCGCATCCAATTGTGGCTCAGCTAGGCGGATCTGCTCTGGGATTCTAGAGTAGATTTTACCAGGGACACTGAGAAGGGATATGCATCTATGGTTTCCACATTGTCGATCGTCACCCTTTTTGAAAATTGGTGTTATGATGGCAATTACAACAGGTACACTAAAGGTAAAATAAAGTTAGGAGTTTGCAAGCAGTGCAGTAAGGAGGTAAGCAGGTATGTGTTATTTCATCAGATCTGTTATCTATATACAGCCGAAACATTACAAGGTCAATAAGAAAGACAAAAACTGTTTGGAGATGTCAGGGACTTAAAGCTTACAATTGCCTTAATTAGAGTCATTCATGTAGAAGTCTGAGGATTAATGAGAAGGAAGAAGAAGATGAACCAGAAAGATGAACCAGAAAGATGAACCAGAAAGATGAACCAGAAAGATGAAGCAGAAAGATGAAGCGAGGATAAGCATTGGACGTTACAATATAAATACTTTCGCTGTGGTGACGACACAGTATTCAAACAGAAAAACGACCTGCGTAACAATATTAGATATGAGAAAAAAACGAGACTGCAGAAAAGATTCAGCCTGAACAAGAAGATAGTAATACTGGTTAACTCCAAACAAAGAACCCCAAAGAATAAGGATAAACTGAACGACATTGAAAAGACACACACAATAATAAATACTGGTTAACAATAAACATATGATGAAAAAGTCAGAACTGAGATTGAGAAAACAAAAATCAGAAGGGTCACTATAAGAGACTTGTTGTTCGCTGATGATGCTGCAGTCGTCACTCAAAGCCAACAGGAGCTTCAGAGCTTGATGAATCGCTTCACTAAAGCATGCAAGGACTTTGGCCTCACAATAAGTCTAAAGAAAACGAGTGTGCTGAGTCAGGATGTGGGTGCTGCACCAGTTATCACTATCGATAACTATGAATTGGCAGTGGTGCACCACTTCACATACCTAGGGTCTACCATCAATGACAAACTCTCACTGGATACAGAAATCGACAGCCGCATTGGCAAAGCTGCAGCTACCTTTGCCCGCCTCACATCGCGTGTTTGGGGAAACTCTAAACTCACAATGAAGACCAAAGCTGCGGTATATAATGCCTGCGTCACCAGCACACTCCTATATGGCAGCGAGACCTGGACGACCTATGCTAAGCAAGAAAGAAGGCTCAATACCTTCCATTTGCGGTGTCTACGCCACATCCTTGGCATCTCGTGGAAAGATAAAGTGACAAATGTCGAGGTGCTGGCCTTCAAAGTATGTATACGCTGCTTAGACAGCGCAGACTTCGCTGGCTTGGCCATGTTCGCCGCATGGAAGATGGTCGCATCAAAAAAGATATCTTCTACGGACAATTAGCAGATGGCAAGAGAACAGTTGGGCGACCACAGCTGAAGTTCAAAGATGTGTGCAAGAGAGATATAAGGGCACTGGACATGGATCCAGCAACATGGGAGGATGAAGCTGCCGATCGCACTAAGTGGCGATGCTATTTACGGCACCACCTCAGATTGGGCGAAGAGAGGCTCACACAAGAAGCAGAGGTGAGGAGAAAACGTCGAAAGGAGCACCAGGAAAATAAGCAGTTGAGGGCTGTCACCTCAGGGGCGCATTCCCATAGTCAGTTATGACTGAAGGGGCTATTATTATTATTATTATTATTATGAGATTAAGAGCAGAATATGCCAAACAAAAAATGTAGCATTACGTAAATTTAGCAACATCCTGGTCATTGTCCACAAGTAGAGGGATTCCGAAGTGTTACATCGAGTCAAAATCGTTGAATGAAAGTAACCCCTTGACCTGAGTACACAAATGTGAAAATCATAGGCAGCAATAGAGATGTGTGTTTTTTTTCTCTTTCTTTCAGAAGAGTGTTAAGAACACATGGCCATCAGAGAATTCTTGAGAAGAGCTATGAACAAAGGAATGTAATCACAACTTTAATAAGAAGACAATCAGAATTCTTAAGAAGAGAAGAACAAAGGGATATAATCACAACTTTAATGAGAAGACAACCATAATTCGTGAGAAGGGCAATGAACAAAGGGATACAATCAGAATTATGTAGCCGAGCAAGGAACAAAGGGGTATAATCACAACTTTAATGAGAAGATAATCAGAATTCCAGAGGATAGCTATAAACAAAGGGATATAATCACAACTTTAAAGACAATATAATCAACCTTCACCGTACGTGGGATAAGAAGTGAAGCGCTCAAACAAATTATGACAACGGGGAAAATAGAAGGACATAGACAAAGAGGAAGACTAAGAGAAAAAATAATGGATAGCTTGACATTACAACAGGGAAAACAACAGAACTGATGGAAACTATCAAGAATCGAGATCTGTGATGCGTCATGATCGAACACCAATGGAGTCACGACACCAACCGTGATTAAAAACTCCAACTGGGTTGATAGAACACTTGTTTTTTTTTCATATTTTTTTTCCCCCTCGCATGAGGTCGCATTGGAACACGCCCAACACAAACGCATGTCCCAAGACAAAAAGACCCAATGACACACAAGTGTCACCAATGATCCTCTGTGTTTTCACACAAAAGATCTAATGACACTAAGTGTCACTATACAGATCTCTTGTGCCGGGCACATGGTTATATCAGGGCGCATGTCCAAATATATACCCTTAGGTCTAGGTTACTGCTTTTTTTTCATACTATTCTAGAGTTAACAGACTCGAAGGTCTCTTACATTTGGACATGTGCCCTAATATAACCGACTATTGTGAATGGAACGCGAATCGCAAAACGAGGCAAAATTTTATTTAAAAAAAAAAAAAAAAAACTTCCTATTTTAAAATGTGTATATTCTCATTTTCTTTTTCAGTTTGGATCAACGTGAAACAGATGTCACTCAACGTGAAACAGATGTCACTCAACGTGAAACAGATGTCACTCAACGTGAAACAGATGTCACTCAACGTGAAACAGATGTCACTCAACGTGAAACAGATGTCACTCAACGTGAAACAGATGTCACTCAACGTGAAACAGATGTCACTCAACGTGAAACAGATGTCACTCAACGTGAAACAGATGTCACTCAACGTGAAACAGATGTCACTCAACGTGAAACAGATGTCACTCAACGTGAAACAGATGTCACTCAACGTGAAACAGATGTCACTCAACGTGAAACAGATGTCACTCAACGTGAAACAGATGTTACAAGTAGACACAATAACTGCAATTGAAATAATAATTTTTAAACTGTTTACCTGCCAGAAAGAAAACACAACACAATTATATCTAACACGGCCCATAAGCTGACGTTACCAGAGACAGAAAAATGGCTACCTGTTATGAAATTATGTGCTGAACATGCCGGATCTCGCGTTGTAATGTTAATGTGACATAATATTTAATGTATTAGAATATTAGTTTATTATCTTTATTTTGATGTTTGTATCATTTAACTTAATTGGACAGGAATGAAGAACGACACAAATTTCAAGATTCAAAGTTTGCTTGAATGAAAAACGAAAATGTGTTAAAAGAAAAAAACAAACATGTTAGAAGAAACACAGACAACGCGTCAGTTGAAACAAGAAAATTTGTTAGGTGAAACAAGAAAATATGTTAGATGAAACAAGAAAATATGTTAGATGAAACAAGAAAATATGTTAGATGAAACAAGAAAATATGTTAGATGAAACAAGAAAATATGTTAGATGAAACAAGAAAATATGTTAGATGAAACAAGAAAATATGTTAGATGAAACAAGAAAATACGTTAGATGAAACAAGAAAATATGTTAGATGAAACAAGAAACACGACAATATGTTAGATGAAACAAGAAAATATGTTAGATGAAACAAGAAAATATGTTAGATGAAACAAGAAAATATGTTAGATGAAACAAGAAAATATGTTAGATGAAACAAGAAAATGTGTTAAAAGAAAAAACAAACATGTTAGAAGAAACACAGACAACGCGTCAGTTGAAACAAGAAAATTTGTTAGGTGAAACAAGAAAATATGTTAGATGAAACAAGAAAATATGTTAGATGAAACAAGAAAATACGTTAGATGAAACAAGAAAATATGTTAGATGAAACAAGAAAATATGTTAGATGAAACAAGAAAATATGTTAGATGAAACAAGAAAATATGTTAGATGAAACAAGAAAATATGTTAGATGAAACAAGAAAATATGTTAGATGAAACAAGAAAATATGTTAGATGAAACAAGAAAATATGTTAGATGAAACAAGAAAATACGTTAGATGAAACAAGAAAATATGTTAGATGAAACAAGAAAATATGTTAGATGAAACAAGAAAATATGTTAGATGAAACAAGAAAATATGTTAGATGAAACAAGAAAATATGTTAGATGAAACAAGAAAATATGTTACATGAAACAAGAAAATACGTTAGATGAAACAAGAAAATGTGTTAAAAGAAAAAACAAACATGTTAGAAGAAACACAGACAACGCGTCAGTTGAAACAAGAAAATGTGGTAAATGAAACAAGAAAATATGTTAGATGAAACAAGAAAATATGTTAGATGAAACAAGAAAATACGTTAGATGAAACAAGAAAATGTGGTAAATGAAACAAGAAAATATGTTAGATGAAACAAGAAAATATGTTAGATGAAACAAGAAAATATGTTAGATGAAACAAGAAAATACGTTAGATGAAACAAGAAAATACGTTAGATGAAACAAGAAAATACGTTAGATGAAACAAGAAAATACGTTAGGTGAAACAAGAAAATATGTTAGATGAAACAAGAAAATATGTTAGATGAAACAAGAAAATATGTTAGATGAAACAAGAAAATATGTTAGATGAAACAAGAAAATACGTTAGATGAAACAAGAAAATACGTTAGGTGAAACAAGAAAATATGTTAGATGAAACAAGAAAATACGTTAGATGAAACAAGAAAATATGTTAGATGAAACAAGAAAATATGTTAGATGAAACAAGAAAATATGTTAGATGAAACAAGAAAATATGTTAGATGAAACAAGAAAATATGTTAGATGAAACAAGAAAATATGTTAGATGAAACAAGAAAATATGTTAGATGAAACAAGAAAATATGTTAGATGAAACAAGAAAATACGTTAGATGAAACAAGAAAATATGTTAGATGAAACAAGAAAATATGTTAGATGAAACAAGAAAATATGTTAGATGAAACAAGAAAATATGTTAGATGAAACAAGAAAATATGTTAGATGAAACAAGAAAATATGTTAGATGAAACAAGAAAATGTGTTAAAAGAAAAAACAAACATGTTAGAAGAAACACAGACAACGCGTCAGTTGAAACAAGAAAATTTGTTAGGTGAAACAAGAAAATATGTTAGATGAAACAAGAAAATATGTTAGATGAAACAAGAAAATATGTTAGATGAAACAAGAAAATACGTTAGATGAAACAAGAAAAAAATATGAAAAATTAGATGAAACAAGAAAATATGTTAGATGAAACAAGAAAATATGTTAGATGAAACAAGAAAATATGTTAGATGAAACAAGAAAATATGTTAGATGAAACAAGAAAATATGTTAGATGAAACAAGAAAATATGTTAGATGAAACAAGAAAATATGTTAGATGAAACAAGAAAATACGTTAGATGAAACAAGAAAATATGTTAGATGAAAACAAGAAAAATGTATAGTTAGATGAAACAAGAAAATATGTTAGATGAAACAAGAAAATATGTTAGATGAAACAAGAAAATATGTTAGATGAAACAAGAAAATATGTTAGATGAAACAAGAAAATACGTTAGATGAAACAAGAAAATGTGTTAAAAGAAAAAACAAACATGTTAGAAGAAACACAGACAACGCGTCAGTTGAAACAAGAAAATGTGGTAAATGAAACAAGAAAATATGTTAGATGAAACAAGAAAATATGTTAGATGAAACAAGAAAATACGTTAGATGAAACAAGAAAATGTGGCAAATGAAACAAGAAAACAAATTTGATGAAACAGAAATATGGTAGAAGAAAGATGAACCTAGAGAATAAAAAAAATTAATGTATTTTTAAATTGTTAGATTAATTAATTTATAAAAAGTAAGAAATGTAAATTTGAAATTAAAGAAACGTGACAATAAAAAAATATGCGGTAATTATCAAAAATTGCTCCGCTGAGATTAATTTCGTTACACTTTTTTAGGTATCCATAAAACCGTGCAACCCAAGGTTATAAGACGCATTTATTTTGTGCATATGTGTTTTTAAAAAAATGGTATTTTGCTAGCAATTATAAAAATGATCTAATATTTTATTGTTCAATATGGGGTTATAACGATTTATGTTTCTGTCGTTCGTCTGTTCTGTCTCTCTGTCTCGCTGCGCTCTCTCTGTCTCTCTGTCTGCTCTCTCTCTCTCTCTCTCTCTCTCTCTCTCTCTCTCTCTCTCTCTCTCTCTCTCTGACTGCTGTCTCTGCTTTTCTCTGTTAGGACGAGAAATTATACGCTTTGACACACGTTTACTTCCCCCCAAGCGTGACAATTCATATTTAGATATTTTGCATATTACTCTCACTCACTCACTCACTCACTTTTCTTTATTCACTTATTTATGGGCTCATTCAATCAATTAATCAATCAATCACTTATTTATGGGCTCAATCAATCAATTAATCAATCAATCACTTATTTATGGGCTCAATCAATCAATTAATCAATCAATCACTTGTTTATGGGCTCAATCAATTAAGCAATCAATCACTTATTTATGGGTGTTAAAGTACTGTCCGCCCGTTCGTTTATTCCCGTGTATTAAAAGAGTTTGTCTGCATTTGATATATGTATACCATCATTATTCCCATATGTGTCTATATGAATGTTAGAACATTGGTATACAACAAAAGTGTCACGCGAATGTTTTGTTCGTGGGTGTGCCAAAACTGCACTGTATCGTCCCTGTATTATTTATGCAGTGTTCTCTCACAAGGGATCACGAATTAGTAATGTCTCAGATATGCCCAACAGCTCAACTATAACCAGGTAAGAAGCCAATGCTGTTCCGGTAAATTAACAACACAGTTTAATGAAAACTCATGATCCATGAGACATGATGAACCGTCCTTAGTTAATGTCATTCTGTCTATTCGTAACATAGTGTTATACTCCTTGACGGTAATACATTGTTGCTTATTAGTCCCAATACTTCTATACATCTCTATGTATTGATTATATCCGTGCCCTTCTCCCGTACCTTCTGTTCAAACTCATTTAACTTCATTAACATGAATTTCCCCAAAAGTCAGTACACATTAGCGACAGAGCAGGCAGGATCTTTAAGACTCCGATTTTTACGGTGTATAGACCTGCCAGTCTAAACAATGTATAAGCATCACATTATACAGTATTAATAGTACTCATCCTGGTATACATTCCCATTCATGGCACGAATCAATATAACCCTTTTCTACGGGTTTTCAAGCAAACCAGCACACACAAGGCTGTTCGCGTCTTGTTTATTTCTTGGGTCCATTTTTGTTCTCTACATCATTGTTTCAAGACCCAAAAAACTCCTACGTCATCCTTTTATTACTGCGCGCAATAATAATGCACCTAAGTGTACTATTCACATATCTTCAAATATTTTCACCAAACTCAACTCAGCGCTCTTTGATGCGCAACACCAAAATGTTGTAAAAAACCATACGCAACAATTACCCCCTACCACCGTTAAGAAAAAAGACAAAATTGTACCACTTAAGGTAATTTAAAAAAAAACCATACCAACATAATACTATCCTACATCTCAGTAAGTCTACGTCAGCTAATGTCTCATAATATAATCAGTCAGTCGTCGATGAGATGAAACGGTGATAAACAAGTCATATAATCTACTGCCTTATGAATAAAATCCATGTAGGAAGTAATAATATTACTAAATTAAAACAAATTACGCGGAATCCACACCGCCCTCTATTACCTCTAGTATCAATAATACTAGAACCAAAACTTATATAATAGGGTTATATCTAATAGGATTACCTACCCATCGGAAAATGATTGCAATAATGTGTACCTCCACAATACAGAGTACACTGCAAATCTCATACATATTTATTCCTGATCAAGCCCCCCAAAAAAATAGCAAATACATGCATAAATTGGTCCCAAATTACCTATTTCAATGCCCCTAGGAACCTCTATAATATACACGCAAAAATTTATCGCTAAAGACTATCATTGCCGTACAGTCATATTATAGTACACTGTATGTGCACCTTACACCATACACACCAAATTGTGTTCCGGATAAAACTAATAAAAATTCAATGTCCCAATTATATCACCACTACTGTTGACCATGAACTAACTGTCATTAAAAACGTGTGTACTGTCTTCCTGAGGGCACCTCGACAGTACGTCTGCAACCACATTGTCGGACCCTCGAATTGCTTGAATAGTATAATTATACGGCTGCATCAGAATCGAATAACGGGCTGCTCGGGCGCATTTATGGTTCTTCGTCTTTAAATACGCCAAAGCTTTCTGATCTGACTGTATTACGAAAGTTACACCTAACAGATACTTCTCTAATTTGGTTACTGCCCATACCACCGCGAGAAGTTCCTTTTCCAACACCGAATAATTCATTTCCGCCTTGTTTAACTTTCTCGAAATGTACGTGATCGGATGCAGATGTCCATCAAATTGTTGAAGCAACACAGCACCAACGCCTTTGGACGAAGCGTCTGTTCGAAGAGTATAAAGATTATTAAGCCTGG
This sequence comes from Oreohelix idahoensis, assembly GCA_024509875.1. Taxonomy (NCBI): domain Eukaryota; kingdom Metazoa; phylum Mollusca; class Gastropoda; order Stylommatophora; family Oreohelicidae; genus Oreohelix; species Oreohelix idahoensis. The sequence goes on from JAMPIV010018493.1 coordinate 136,942, forward strand.
GTAGTTTTAAAATCGGTGGGGATGAAAACAAATCTTTAATTTTAAGAAAAGCAGCATTGCATTCTGGAGTCCACCTAATTACATTAGGAGCCCCTTTTCTAAGTAGAGTGGACAGATCTGATGTAATTGAAGATAAGTTAGGAATAAATTTACCATATATTGCACTAGTCCTAACACACTCCTGACTTGTTTTTTTTGTCCTAGGAATGGAAAGATTTAGAATCTTGGAAACATTCTGCTCGAAAGTTTGAAGATTCCCATGACCAATCCTATGACCTAGAAAAGTAATCTCAGAGAATCAAATATACACCTTAGATGGTCTAGCAGATAACCCAGCAGATCTGAGCGTGGATAATAGAGAGTGTAAACCGTGGAAGTGTTCTTCCCAAGTGTTGCTAAACAAACAAATATCATCTATGTACGAGATTATATCTTGTCTATGCGAGAAGAGAATTCTCATCATTCTAGTGAACGTAGCAGGTGCGTTCATCAGTCCAAAACACATAAAATTGAACTGAAACAACCCTCTGGGAGTAGCAAAAGCCGTAAAATGTTTACATCTTTCCGCCAACGGGACCTGCCAATAACCTTTTGACAGATCGAACTTACTGAAATATACTGCATCTGCTAATTTTGGTAAAAGATCATCCAATAATGGTAACGGTTCGGCGTCAAAAATTGTGACCTGATTTAATTTTCTAAAATCAATGCAGAGCCGAATGTTATTGTCTTTTTTTCTTATTACAACCATGGGAAAAGCAAAATTACTTTGAGAAGAACTGATTATACCTAATTGCAGCATGTCATCTATTTCTTTGTTTACTTTGTCTTGAAAGTGTAATGGTATCGGGTATGGACGCACTCTAATAGCCTTTTCATCATTTAAAATGATGTCATGTGTGATGACATTTGTTTTGCCTGGTATATCTGTAAGTACATCATGAAACGAATGTAATAATTCGGATACATGTGTTTTGTTCTCAAGTGTAAGATTCGGACAGATTGTCACGTCCTCCCAAGTTTCGGTAGATTGAACTGGTAGACTAGGAAACGTCATTGATACAGCTGGGAAAGAAGATTCTTCTTCCTGAATCACTGATAAAGACGCCCAGCTCGTTGGATGTGAACCTACATTATCAACAGCGTGAAAGACTGCCTGAAGATGTTCAGGTCTTGAGTGAAACTCTTTCAACATGTTAATGTGAAAAATCTTTCTTTGTCCCTTAACATCAAGGACATAATCGACATCTGAAATACGTGACAGAATCTTGAATGGACCACACCAAGTTATCAGTAGTCGATTCTGTTTGCTCGGTAAAAGCACGAACGCTTCGTCGCCTGGTACAAGAAGACGAAGACATCTTGAGTAATTCTGTAACATACGAGCTTTTTCTTTAGCTCTCTCCGATGCATCTGTTGCCAGCTGGCATGCATCCATGATTTTTTTCCAAAGATTTACAACATACTCGTAAGACGATTGAGTTTCTTGCGATAAGGAAGAATCAATCAACAAGTCTTTGATCAAGGACAATGGACCTCTAGGCTGAGCACCAAATACAAGTTGAAATGGACTGAAACCTGTATGCTCATTCGGTATTTCACGATATGCAAAAAGTACCGCTGGTAAAACTCGGTCCCACTCTTTAGGAAAATCGATTGTAATCTTTCCTAACATCTGTTTTATTGATCGATTTAGACGCTCCACCATCCCGTTTGAAGCGGCGTGATATACGGAACTCAGTGATCTGTCTATATGAAACATTGCCATAACCTCACTCATTGCACCTGACACAAACTGAGAACCTCTGTCCGACAACAGTTTTCTCGGAAATCCGATTCTAGTAAAGATATGAAACAAAGCATCAGCTACATCTTGCGTAGTAATGTTCTTGAGTGGTATGGCCTCTGGCCAACGCGTGCACAAATCTATGCAAGTTAATACATATCTATGTCCTCTCGATGACATTATAGGAAGTGGGCCAATAATGTCCACGGCCATCTTCTCAAATGGACGCACCGGAATATCGGCCGCTTGAATTGGAGCCAAATGACGTGCCCCTCTAGACTTCACCTCCTGACAAGTAACACAAGAACGGCAAAACATCGCAATGTCTTTCGACATTCCTGGCCAGAAAAAAGATGCCAGAATTCTAGATCTAGTACGAGAGTATCCCATGTGACCTGCACAACGGGAATCGTGAGCATGACTCAAGATATAGGATCTCATTACCTTAGGCACCATGATCTGAGTAGTAATATGACAAGATTTACTATCTCTGAATCTTCGCACTAATATGTCATTTACGATAGTATACCATTGTTTGTGAGAAGTATGACCATTTGTATCATCCTGTTGGACTAAACTAAAAAATTTCTTTAATGAAACATCACTGTTTTGTAAAGTAGAAAAAACTTCCTTGTTGATGTTACTGTGTAACACATCATCATTAACTAGTGGCACAACCTTATGTTGAGACTGCTCCTGTGCTCGAGTAACCACAACATTAGCCCTGTGTACGTGTTCTCGTTCCCAATCATTTATTTGCTCAAGAGTACACTCTTTAAAACCGTGAATGCGACCAAGAACCAAATCGCAAACTGGATTCGGCAACAAACATACTTTTATTTGTCCCGTAAAAAATGGCGTCGCGATATGAACAACCGCAGTTTGAAATTTCTCAATTCTACCACCAAACGTAATGCACTTAACCCATGTGCCTGTACAACAAGAAGAATCAACTAAACATTGTCGCACACCCACCGTCGTGCAACCTGAATCGTTTAATAAAGTTACTGGCATGCCATTAAGTAAGCCCTTGTGAAACTCTAAAGACCCGGTTCCTTCATGAGCTGACATTGCAGGTAACGCCGGCAATGGGTGTCCACATCTCAGTCTGGATACCACGTCAGGCTGAAATAGATTCTTGCATTCCAAACATGTTTCAGCATTATTAAAATAAAATGACGCACACGCATTTGCTTGATTAACAGTATTATTGTTATCTGCGATATTATTTTCCGACATTTGAACGGAATTACCATGGTAAGCAGATCGATTATAACTATTTGACCGAAATGCCCTGTCATTTTGTTGTCTATTGTTATACAAATGTCTATTATTATTCTGCGAGTAACGTGCTTTATTGTAACTGTAAAAGTTAGAAGTGTTTCGTTGCCAATTCATTCTGTCTCTGTTTCCCAAATCAACCTGTTGACCAGTTCCAAAATGATTGTTATTCCATCTTCTGCCAGCTGGTGAATCTTTTCTATTTCCACCTTCAAAATGAGAAAAATTTCTGTGATAATTATTATTTCGATCTGAACTGGCACTTCTATGACGAAACCTATCTCTGTCACCACTATTCGATCTAAATTTTCCTTGTCTGTTATTTACAGTAGCAACACCCGCTGACTGTAACGATTCATGTAATTTAGTGTTTCTGACATTCAAGTTCGGATGAGCAACTGAAAACTGGCGCCCTAGGGTCTCAACTTCCGATAACGATTTAGGATTCCGCTCCTGTAAAAATGCCAAAAACTTATCACTTACTGAGGATAATACCTTATCCCGTAATATTAAATTTGCCAGATCTTCAAAATTCCGTTGTACCTTTTCAAGTTCGATCCAACGATTAAAAGTTAAACGAATATCCGAAATGAATTGTGAGAACTCTTTTCCTGTTTCCGGCAACAACTCTTTAAAACGCCTTCTATAACCTTCAGCTGTAAGCTGATATTTTTTTAATAGCGTAGCTCTAGCTTCCTCATAGTTTTGATTATCGCCTTCTAACGAAGCGACTGCACTTAACGCCTCTCCTGATAAAAAATTCATCAGTTTGCTACACCACTTACTTTTATCAATTTTATATTCTGTGCATACCAATTGAAATCTTGACAAGAAGAACGTTATATCGTCGACCCCTGGTTTAAACATGGGCAAATGAATTTTAATGTCACCTTTTTGACCATCATTCTGAGTGTGTGATTGACTAGTAGCATTTCCATTTTGCAACTTCTGTCTTTCAATTTCTAACTGCAACATTCTCTCTTCATGTGCTCGTTTTTCTCCCTCAAGTGTAAATTCATATTGTCTCCTTTTCTCATTTTCTTCCATCTCCAAGTGTTTAATTCTCTCTTCGTCTTGCCTCCTTCTCTCTTCGTCTTGCCTCCTTTTTTCATTATCTTCCATTTCTAAGAGTTTAATTCTCTCTTCGTCTTGCCTCCTTTTTTCATTATCTTCCATTTCCAACCGTTTCATACGTTCCTGGTTGGCTAATTCTCTATCTTTTAATTCTAACTGACGTTTCTCTCTTTCCTGCGCCTCTTTATATTCTGTTTGAGCAAACTCTTGTAATTTGTCTCCTGACAAACCAAGAATTTTACCCTGTTTAATAAAGTATTCCGCCGTCGACATTTCAAATTCTGAATTCTAATATTTACCTCATCAAATAAACTGTAGTCTTATAAGTAATATCTTATAATCGAAACCTTATCGATACTCATTATTGGAGATTAATCATCTTTTATTTAATAAAATATGCAGCTATAAATCAATCAACTAAGAAATTATACAAGATAATAGTACTACTGAAAACATAATGATCCATGAAGAGAATCAATTACATAGAAATATACACGTTAGCAATGACAATCACCGAACCTCAACAATTAAAGAAGAGATCATATCGTAAAGAACCACGGAGTCAACACAAAAATCTACAACATTTCAGCAGCCCCAAAGAAATTGGCTATAAGCCTTTGCGATTCATCGACCTGAAATCAACCTAGGAAAACACCTCAGGACACCTATGATGAAGAACAAGCATCTTACGAGTTAAAATGACAAAGAAAGGTGCTCACTAATAATAACCAGGGTACTGACACCATAATAACAATGTCTACTTATCTGAGGGAATCCCAATACTCCTCGTACATATTTCGATCCAACACAGGTTATGAAATTCATACAGCTGAATTCAAGGTTAGCAATTCTCCAAAACGAACAGTAATTTGCTCTGGTTGAAAGTATCTGTTACCGAATGACGTCACTCAATGTAACCTCCGCAGGTACACAGCAGGACTTGAAAATGGAAATCGAAAACTGTAGCATAATTCCCCCGGTACATTTATGATACTTCTCTGGAGACTTGAATATGTACATCACACGAACGTTGACCTTCCAAGTCAAGGTTACGACTTTGACATAACGATCGATTGATTGAGCATGCAACAAGTGTCATTGTTCCAATATGCGTGGCAATTAATTGAGCTCCAAATATCTGAATTTATAGAACGGGAAGGTACATTATATTGGCCCATGTTAAAGTACTGTCCGCCCGTTCGTTTATTCCCGTGTATTAAAAGAGTTTGTCTGCATTTGATATATGTATACCATCATTATTCCCATATGTGTCTATATGAATGTTAGAACATTGGTATACAACAAAAGTGTCACGCGAATGTTTTGTTCGTGGGTGTGCCAAAACTGCACTGTATCGTCCCTGTATTATTTATGCAGTGTTCTCTCACAAGGGATCACGAATTAGTAATGTCTCAGATATGCCCAACAGCTCAACTATAACCAGGTAAGAAGCCAATGCTGTTCCGGTAAATTAACAACACAGTTTAATGAAAACTCATGATCCATGAGACATGATGAACCGTCCTTAGTTAATGTCATTCTGTCTATTCGTAACATAGTGTTATACTCCTTGACGGTAATACATTGTTGCTTATTAGTCCCAATACTTCTATACATCTCTATGTATTGATTATATCCGTGCCCTTCTCCCGTACCTTCTGTTCAAACTCATTTAACTTCATTAACATGAATTTCCCCAAAAGTCAGTACACATTAGCGACAGAGCAGGCAGGATCTTTAAGACTCCGATTTTTACGGTGTATAGACCTGCCAGTCTAAACAATGTATAAGCATCACATTATACAGTATTAATAGTACTCATCCTGGTATACATTCCCATTCATGGCACGAATCAATATAACCCTTTTCTACGGGTTTTCAAGCAAACCAGCACACACAAGGCTGTTCGCGTCTTGTTTATTTCTTGGGTCCATTTTTGTTCTCTACGTCATTGTTTCAAGACCCAAAAAACTCCTACGTCATCCTTTTATTACTGCGCGCAATAATAATGCACCTAAGTGTACTATTCACATATCTTCAAATATTTTCACCAAACTCAACTCAGCGCTCTTTGATGCGCAACACCAAAATGTTGTAAAAAACCATACGCTACAATGGGCTCAATCAATTAATCAATCAATCACTTATTTATGGGCTCAATCAATTAATCAATCAATCACTTATTTATGGGCTCAATCAATTAATCAATCAATCACTTATTTATGGGCTCAATCAATTAATCAATCAATCACTCATTTATGGGCTCAATCAATTAATCAATCAATCACTCATTTATGGGCTCAATCAATTAATCAATCAATCACTTATTTATAGGCTCAATCAATTAATCAATCAATCACTTATTTATGGGCTCAATCAATCAATCAATCAATCACTTATTCATTTATTCAATCATTCAATCTGGCATCGACCACTCGTTCAAAGATCTCCCTTACTCACTCCTTTAGTCATTCACTAAATCACTCACTCACTCACTAAATTTATCCTTCATTCATTCACTAAATATCTCACTCATTCTATAACTCACACACTTACTCTTACGCACACCCACTCATTTGCTCACGCACTGACTCACTGCATTATTCTCTCTGTGTGCATTTTTAAATGTCCTCAATATCTGCATCTATCCATGTACGTCCAAACACGTTACTTTTATAAAAGATATTCGCTGATTGGACATCAGTCAACCTATCGACTGTGTCCACCTGGTCATTAACTTCCCGTGGTTACCTGAATTGTACTAACCTCATGATTCGTGAGGTCATGAAAGAGGTCAAGGTCAAAACAACATTTTTGACAATAACTCGTGACAGATTCATGAGAATCCCGTGAAACTTACTGAACACAAAACTCTCTGACCATATTATTGAATGCCTATAAAAGATTGACGCTCCTCGAATAAATTCAGTTGAAAATTCAATGCGCAAGCATGGATTTGAGACTTTAGCTGCAGTAGCATAGGTTTGGATTTACTTGTCCTTTCTACTCGGATTTCTCGTGCTGATTTTTGTGCGAGTGTGTGTGTTTTCTTTCCTAGTGGATATTGGTTTAGACAAATAACAATCCAACATGGAAATTCCAGAAATTACTCTAAATATGGATGAGGCTTTTGAGGGTGGTTTACTCCACAGACCTGGTACGCTGGTGTTAACAACCTCCGGTCCACAGGCAGCAAGGGCGTCGTACTCTTTTATTTCAAGTATTTTGACTGGACCAGCAGGAGTTGGCCCAAGAGGCATCGCAGCCCTTTATCGCTTTGCTGACCCCTTAAAGTGGTACGCGACTTTAACCACTTCGGCGCATATCACCCACTATAAGAATTTACATGGCAAAAAGTTCGAGTGGGACAACCCAAAAATGTCCATCATCATTGAACACCAAGAAAAGGAGAAAGCAAAGGGTGTGTTGAACTGGCTACCCCCAACGATTAAAAAAGAAGCAGTACTTTCAATCGTTGCCTCTATCACGGGGGATAAAGAGGCCGCGGCCTTTCAAATTCAAAATGCGTCAGATAAGTGGGCTTTTCTGTATAACCCAACAAGAGACATTCCCCATTATATATAAACATGAAATTACAATCACAAGGCCAGGAGAAAAACCTGAAAGTCTTCGTCACTATCCCAGGTCGACGCACACCATGTGCGATGTGTGGACAAGATAATCACTGGGTTAACCAATGCCCCCGGAAAAAAACCCAGGTAGCGACTCTCAATGCAGCTCCGGTCAAGGAACAAACTACAGAACAGGTACAACCTGTACCACCGACACAGGAGACCCAAACAACCATCCTGCCAGTTGTCAACAACTCTTCAGAAAACATAAATAACGTTATGTTGTCAGAATCGGATTCTGAAAGCAATACCAATGACAGGTTCACATTATTTGTCAACAAGAGAAAACAAAACAAAAAGAAAACTACACAGACGAAAATCAGGAGAACAACACAGCCATCTCCTCAACCCACGCCAGGGACCAGCATAAGTCACACCAGCATACAGAAAGAAAAGAATAGTTCAAGTGATTCGGCTCCAGACACGCCTTTCAAGCATTACACCTCCCCTCCCTGGGCTACCCTCACAGCTGAAGAAGGTTACTACGACCCAAATTGTGATGAAACTGCCTTAAGGATGGATGACAACGAAAACGCACTTATACAAACTCAGACTTTTTGAAACATACAAAATGAACTCCCACTTAAGAACGTGGTGTGGTAAAGGGACGATGCGAACGGACAGAAAGGGAACTCGTGAATATTTAAAAACATTACTGATCTATCTTTATACATTCACAATTCCCTCTTGGGCACACTCAAGTTGTGTAGATATAAGTATGAATAGATACATAGTTAAATATATAAGCACAGGTGTATATGCAAGTGTCTGTATGGATTTCATGAAGGTAATGTTTGTTTTTCATACCCTTATAACTTCGAAACTGTGTATTATACTATGTACTAGAGAATTCGGTTTAAATAAACACAACAAAATTAATTCTTCCCAACAATGACAAGCATTCTAACCGTTATGACCCTCAATGTGAGAGGTCTCGCAAATAAGACAGATAAAATTGTAGCCCTAATACAAACATACAAACCAGACTTTGTTTTTCTACAAGAAACCCTTGTAAATGATGAATCACGTGCAAACCGCATCACAACAATCCTAGGTTTACGAGATACACATTTTAGCCTAGGAACATCACACACAGGAGTAGCTATCTTACAGACTTCAGATCAATGGGAAATAACACATAAAAATAAAGATAGAGAAGGTAGATTTGCAATAATACAAATAAGAAATTCAAACGATCACACAGATACACACACATTAATAAACGTTTATGCCCCAGCAGTCAGGACACGACAATTTCACTTCTACCAAACACTATCTGATACGGTAACTCAACATTATAAAGGAAATCGAGTCATAATAGGAGGAGATTTTAACATAGTATTACATGAAATGGATAGAGTAGGAGCGAAAATACAGTCAAGGAACAAAGAAAGAAAGACAGAACATAAACAAATAGACATACTACAAGACATCTTAGAGGAACTCGACTTATCAGACGCATACAGGAAAAAATACCCAAAAGGAACAGAAACAACATACACAGATAGAACACGCCCCTTTGGAAGTTCTTCGAGGCTGGACAGATTTTATATACATAGTAGTTATACCATTAATAAAATAAGAAATATAAATCATACTACCAACTTTTCGGATCACAAAGCAGTCCTTCTAACGGTCAACGGAAAAGAACATATAAACCTTACGAAAAGATCTCCCCACTGGAAGTTTAACAATTCACTATTACAAAATGAATTTTATGTTAAAACTGTGGCAAAACTCATTCAAGACTACGACAGTAATGTACCAACAGAAAACATAACACAATACTGGGATTTGCTAAAAGGAACAATCAAAGAAGTAACACAGTCTATTGCAACGTTCATACAAAAAAGTATTAAAAAAACAAAAACAGATGCTAGAAAAAGCACTATTTCTAACTGAAAAGTTAGACAGAAACGCCCCACAAATTTTTTCACTACAAGAAGAAATAACAAAGTATGACCAATACACATTTAACGGGGCTCAAGTAAGAACCAGACCATACGTCCCAATACAAGAGACACCGAGTAAACAATTTCTAGCAATAGAACAAAATATACAAAAAAGCAGACAAATACACAAAATTGCTGATAAAGAAAACAAAGAATTAACAACCACCCCGGAAATAACCCAAGCCTTTCACGAGTTTTATTCGCAATTATACACTCAGGACCCTATACAGTCACCAACAGAACAATTCTCCCCAGCCTACAGCTCACGGTTGAATGACTACGAGAAAAACATTATGGATGAGCCTCTCACAATAAACAACCTACAGTCCGCCTTAAACACACTACAAAAACAAAAAACCCCTGGTCCTGACGGTCTATCAGTGGAATTCTACTTGAAATTTTTTCACCTACTCGGACCTCTCCTTTTAAAAACACTTCACGAAGCTTTTAAGAAAGAAGAACTCCCCGCTAGTTTAAACCAGTCCTACATAACATTAATACACAAAGTAAGTACAGACAAGAAATACATGCAAAATTACAGACCAATCTCTCTCCTTAATACAGATTACAAAATTCTTGCCAAAGCCTTAACATTAAAACTACAACCCTTTATGCATAAACTCATCCATCAGGATCAACAATGTGGAGTTAAAAACAGAAACGTAAACAAACATACACATTTCATTCGGGATATCATTCAATACACGCATGACAAAAAACACACCTGCAGCAATAATGTCCATAGATCAAGAAAAAGCCTTTGATAGGGTTTCACATGCCTTCTTGCACAAAATTTTACAAGAAAATAATTTCGGCCAGTATTTCAGATCTTGGATAAAAATCATATACAAAGCACCGGAAAGCAGATTGCTGATAAATCACAATATATCTGAAACAATTCCTCTCACTCGATCAGTCAGACAAGGTTGCCCAATGTCTCCTTTACTATATGTACTTGTGTTGGAACCTTTATTAGAGAGCATCAGGAAAAATACAAGTATTAAAGGCGTCCATGTGCCAGGTATAGGTGAAAAGAAACTAATAGCATACGCGGATGACACAATCTTCTTCCCCTCAAGCAGATTATCAATAAAAAACATTTTAGATACTTTCGATACATTTAGCATAACTAGCGGTTCAAAAATCAACATTAAAAAATCACAAATAATGGGCATAGGACATTGGGCTAACAAAACAGACTTTCCCCTACAGCTAACACAAACTAACAACATGAAAGTATATGGAGTAAATTTCATGTCTATACCATATAAAACAAACAAAGAAATGTGGAAAAACGTAATCTTAAAAACTGAAAAGAAATTAGAATGTTACAAATATAAAAACGCTACAATATTCGGTAGGGGCATCATAGTAAACACATATGTTATTCCAAAGCTACTATATATATCCAATATTTTTAACCCTCCAAAAAGAACTCTAATAAAAATAAATTCTTTAATCAGACATTTCATTTTCCGTCACACAATACATAACATAAAACATAAAACATTAATACAGAACAAAGCAAGAGGAGGAATATCCCTACAAGATATATCCACCAAAATTCAAGCTATGAGAATCAAATTTATAAGTAGTATAATAAATGAACCACAGGGATATCCTTTAGCACACTACTATGTTGGACTACCATTAGCAAAATTATGTAAATTTAACAATACAGCACCGCACCATTCCGGAGTCTTACCTAATTTCTATAAACAATGCGTCGCATGCATACAAGGAAAAGAAAAAACAATACACCGAACAACTAAAGAGATATATCAAGATTTAGTGTTAGCACAGGAACCTCCGCTTTACCAAAGAATAAAAAAGAGGATATAAATATGGTATATCAGACTACTCGCAGGTTTTCTTTCAGTTACAAAACAACAAACACATCACCAAGGGTAAAAGAAATAACTTATAGATTATTATTTAATTCAACACCAATCATGTATAGAGAAAAGAAAAAAATCACAGTACGAATAAAATGTAAACTCTGTAGATTAAACTTCATGGAGACAGAGGAACACATTTTCTTTTATTGCGACACAGTGACACAAACTGTGAACACTTTGAAACAGATATTACAAAAGTATGCAACAACAGAAGTAGATATGTATAAAGCAGTTATGCTCTGCATCCTTCCAAGGATGACTCCACACATTGAATTACATTTACAAACATTTCTAGCAGAATATAGACATCTGGCATGGATGTGTAGAAATAAAGCCCTCTACGAGCAAAGGGTCTTTAATGCAAAACTGTTTCTACATATTTTCACCCAGAAAACAAAGCATTTAACCCAGCTGACGTAATCTTCAAAAAAAAAAGACAAACACTATACTTTTTTTTGCATATACTGCAATTGTATTTTAAGGGAAATGTATAAGTAGTGTACGTGTTAAAAAAAACGGAAAGTAATTTCAACCCAGAATTGACTGTACATATGTTAAAAATGATAGCCATTTTTGGCTTTATGGGTGAAATTTCCAATGTGTTTGTGAGCGAGTTTATATGGAAACTTTCTTTTAAGTGGGCCAGTGAGTGCGAGTACGAGTGAGTGGTTATATGTACTATAAAATTGTACTGGTTTTTAGTTTTAATTGAAAAAGAAATATAAATTAGGAATAAAACAGAACGAATGTATGTATGTGTGTGTACGTATATATCGGTATATAGGTGCAGATTCCAGGCTTCTTCTCTTCTTCAGTTTCCTTCTTAAATGCTTTGGCTCTTTTCGGAGTGTCTAATCAGTAGTTTCAAGTGTACATGTAAAATACAAGGAACTATATAGGATTTTACTTAGCTCTAAACCAATTCAAATTTTCTTTCTTCTTTAAAATTAAATCAACTTTTTTTATTCCACTTTACTCTTTAAGCCTATATAAAATCTATATTACTTAATATCTTAATTTGTTTTTCTAAGTATTTGTTTTTTTCAGTTATTCTTTTATTTTTTTTTACTTGTAACTTGTGTAAGTACATAATGGAAGTGTGAGTGCACACGAGGTTTCATATGTAACAAGCAATGCTTTTGTTTTTTTTGCATTTCTTTTGTACTTCATGCAAAATGTACCTTTATTGTAAAGTGGAAAGAAAGATAAATAAAAAAAAAAAAAAAAAAAAAAAAAAAAAAAAAAACAGAACAACGACTCATCATCATTGGACGTTTATAGACTGGACAGTCACAAAGTGTAGTGGCCAAACAATTTAATGTGGTTAGAAGCACCATTAGTCGCCTTTGGAGACGATTTCAAGAAACTGGCTCAGTGGCACAACTCCTGCCGAAGACCGCTTCATACGGCTGCGTCACCTCAGGAATCGACTTGCATCTGCGTCCTCCACAGTCCAGTCAATGTCAGCAGCTCGTCGAATTTCAGATCAAACTGTCAGGAACCGGCTGCACGACTCTGGTCTTTGGGCTAGAAGACCCTACAGAGGTCCTGTTCTTACGGACCGGCATCGCCAGAAGCGACTGCAGTGGGCGAACCAGCATCGTCAATGGACCGTTGCGAATGACGGGAGACGGGTTTGGTTTAGTGATGAATCGTTTTTTGTGCTCCAGCGACACGATAGACGGAGAAGAGTTTACCGCAGAGTCCATGAGCGCTACGCCCAGAACAGCGTTGATGAGGCTCCTCCACATGGTGGTGGAGGTGTACTGGTGTGGGGGGCGATCAACTTCATGGGAAGAAGTGACCTGGTGCAAATTGAAGGACGCCTGAATGCCCAACGATACGTCGCTGAAATCCTTCGTCCTCACGTCCTTCCTCTTCTGGCTGCACGAGGGTCGATTTTTCAGCAGGATAACGCTCGACCTCATGTGGCACAACTCACCACCCAGTTCCTCGCTGACAACAACGTCCAGACCATTCCGTGGCCAGCCATGTCATCAGACATGAACCCCATAGAACACTTATGGGATGAACTCGACAGACGACTCCGCAAGCGAGACGTGGCTCCAGCCAATCTCCAACAGTTGTCTCTTGCACTGCGGGAAGAGGGGGCAGCCATCCCACAACAACAGATCCAACGGCTAATCGGATCCATGTCAAGGAGATGTCGTTCTCTGACAGAGGCCAGAGGAGGCCATACACCTTATTGAAACGAAGGCCTCAGTCGCAAAGAATAAAAGTCCAAACCAAATTTAATGAACATCATTTCATTGCTAAAGTCTGAAAGTTTCTTCATGCCAAGATTGAAACATTAATTCCGTAAAATAAAATTTTGGTACAAGTTTGAAATTTGGTGTCCATTACCACTGCAATAATGTTGCGTTTCTTTTTTTGAACAGTATACATGCACAGTATGCCATGCGCTTCTTACTCCTAGCTTGGGACCATATGTGACGATCCTTTAAATGCAAGCCAAGCTGGAGAAAAAGGAGCTCATAACTTAACTCAACACGTTTCGGAATGGCAAAAAAAGCCATAGGAAAAACCTAGATCTACAATGTAGATAATACCAAGGAGTCTTCAACTTGATACTGGCTGCAAAAGAGCGAGAAGCTCAGCAGCCCTAGTTAAACAACAACAACCTCCTTTGTACTACATTTACTCCAACGTTCGGAAAGATTTCGTCTTCCAGTTTTTAAGAAATATTTCTGCTGACTTCGACACAACGTACGAAATCCCTCACAATGTTGGATCATATTTCTTACTCGCGTGAGCCCTACATAAGGTTGACCATGAGCAAAGACTGTCTCTGGTAGGTATACACTTAAACAATTAAATGAATTTCCTTGTGCTTTTATGGTTGTCATGACAAAAGCTAAAATCACAGGAAACTGGTGACGTCACTCGATGAACGAAGGCTAGTTTCGCTTGACTCTAAAATCAATGCATGGAATGAAAACTCGTCCAACTTAATTACAGCCTTCGATAAATTTTGTCATTTTAAAATAAAATGTAGTTCTAGGTCTTTAGTTTAAACGTAATGTTAAAATAATCAAATGGATGTCAAAGGTAACTTTCACTCAAACTAAAGTGCAATATGCACTTTTTCCATATTTTCCCGAAAAGTTGATGCGATTGTTTCAGGACGCAGCGTCGTGTGGTTGCTACATGTATCTCGTCCTTATGTATTTTAAAACGGTATTCATTAACGTTAAGTATCATAACAGAAAAATTTACATTAGGTGTCTCTTTTTTTCTCTGTTATGTTCGCTTGTTTGTCCCTGACGAAGAGTTTGTAAACTTAACGTAGACTATTTCTTTTTCTGTTGTTCCAGGAGGACATAAACTAGTCATTTTCATTTACATAACCGTGTATTTTACAACAGGTAGTATCATACTGACTTACTTAGTCGTTCCCCTTCTACCGTGAGGTGTAGAGGTGGTAGTATCATTCTTCACAGAAATAAATATACGGATACACAAGATAAGAGCAGCTTCCAACATAAACTTTATTTGGCTCACACAAATAAAAGGAAGTTTGCGTTGATTGGTAGGACGAGATTACCGATGTGGAACTGATGACAAGAACCAGACAAGTGAGAGTGGAACTGATGACAAGAACCAGACAAGTGAGAGTGGAACTGATGACAAGAACCAGACAAGTGGCAGTGGAACTGATGACAAGAACCAGACAACTGCTAGTGGAACTTATGGCCAGTCAAGTGCCAGTGAAACTGATGACAAGAACCAGACAAATGCCAGTGGAACTGATGACAAGAACCAGAAAAGTGGCAGTAACTCTGATGACAAAAGCAGACAACTGCCAGTGGAACTGATGACAAGAACCAGACAACTGCCAGTGGAACTAATGACAAGAACCAGACAAGTGGCAATGGAACTGATGACAAGAACCAGACAACTGCCAGTGGAACTTATGGCCAGTCAAGTGCCAGTGAAACTGATGACAAGAACCAGACAACTGCCAGTGGAACTGATGACAAGAACCAGACAAGTGGCTGTGAAACTGTGTCGTACAGATAGGTTGTGAGTTATTTTTGTCCCGTCTGAGTAGAGTGGATGTTGATAAGTAAGTGAGAAAAAGGTGTGAGAAATAGATTTCACGGGTGATAGTTTAAGGAACAAAATATGTCTATGGAATGAGTAAGTTTCTCTATTCCAGCCTATCCATGCGACTATAATTTAGTACAAGACAACCTTGCCCTCCTCATACATATAAATGTAAGTTTAACTACACACACACACAGCTATGTGACAATAAGACACACAAACGTGAAAAACTACGATTAATTGGGTATGGGTCTGACCAACACAAAGTTAAGTTTCTTTTGTTGTTTATTATCATTTAAACTTGACAACATCAAATATCTAAAGTAAGATCAAATAAAATCGGATTTACATACATATGAAATAGCAGAATAAATTTGCACTCCCCCTATGGAGAAAAGAACCCAAAAAGTTAATAACCCAAAGGTCAAAGGTTAGCACTATGTTACAGAATAGACAGTAAAGAAACAAGTTCCTACTATAGGCTACCCAGTAAAGTTAACAAGTTTAAGCAAATCCACTTTTTGTAAAGTCCCTGTAACAAAGAAAAATATTCACTCTCTCTTTTATACAGTGGCCACTCAATCACGCTTACCTACTATTGGTGATATCCCTTGGAATTATAATTTTTCCTGACTATATAAAATGGCAGGTTTATTTCCCACACTGGCCCCAGTCCATCCTCTGTCAAATAAAGACTAGTGAGGTGAACGCCGAATCTGGTGTGGGCTTTTCCTGGATGAACAATATGTCACCGCCAATAGTTGATGTAGAAACGTGATCATGGGGTTCACAGTTAAAAGAGGAAAATACTTCCAGTCTTGGGAAACATCTGGTTGCTAAAAATGTTACAATTGATAAATGATGATAATCCTATCGGCTGGCTCTATGATAAAGTGCCGATTCTGAAATGCCGTAAATTCTTGATCTACGCTTGAATACGACTGTCAGAAATCGGGAATGAATGTTATTGTTTTCACCACCCCCGTGGGCTGATAAAATTGAACAAATATTGCTGGGTTTGGTAAGTCCAGTTAAATTTTACACGTTAAAGTGTTTCTCATGTATCGTTGGCACATACTTGCTCACCAATGAAATTGGTGACGCGCAAGCCAAGAAAAGACAACATTAACCAATCAGTAAAAAAAAAGAAGAAAAAGACCGCTGGACGCCCTTGATCAGGTCTGCTAGGAATATATAAGAAACATTTATGGGAAAATGCTACTATTCTATATAGCTACATATATTCACAAAGACGGAGACAAGACGATCTCTTATCCACTTCGTCAGTCCTGATTACATTTAAAAGGCACACCGTGTCTTTAGCCTACCCTATCTCCCGTCGCTAGCGCTGGATTTTCAGGTCGGATGGAGGTATGCACTCTCCACGCCCCTTGCTCTCGCTTAACGATCAGCGTACAATGTCAATTATTATTTAATGATCTATATGCGCACTTACACAAAGTATCGCCTGTCTTTAATAGCTATTAAATTGTCGGCGTCTGGGGAATTAGATGGACAACGTTTTCTACACTGGAAGATTTGGAATATGCAGATGACATTGCACTACTCGCGCATTCACACCAACACATTCAAGACAAAACCGATAGACTGAATAAGTATGGCCAGCAGGTTGGCCTGAACATCAATTTGAAGAAGACAGAGGTCATGACACTAAATGTGGACAATCCTGAGCCAGTAACAGTAAGGAACCAGAAGTTAGAACAGACAGACACATTTACTTACCTAGGAAGCATAGTAACACCTGACGGCGGAACAAGCAAGGACATTAACAACAGAATGAATAAAGCGAGAACAGCCTTTGCTGTTCTCAACAACATTTGGAAGTCTTCCCAGTACAGCACAAACACCAAATTAAGACTGTATGAGAGCTGTGTACTTTCTGTGCTTCTCTATGGTGCGGAATGTTGGAGAGTAACAGAGAAGGAAATGTCGAAACTGTCCTCCTTCCACACAATCTGCCAAAGGAAAATTCTCCGAATCTTTTGGCCAAACACCATCAGCAACCAAGAACTACTTATTCGGAGTAACAAGGAGGACATGCACACCATCATAGCTGGCAGACGCTGGAGTTGGGTTGACCATGTCCTCAGAAGGGACCCTGATACCATCACAAGAACAGCTATGCAATGGACCCCCGAGGGAAAGCGAAAGAGAGGCCGACCAAAAACAACTTGGCGGAGAACTGTGGAAGCTGAGATGCAAAGAATGAACCACAGTTGGGGCACTGTACGAAGGATGGCCGCCGACCTAGCAAAGTGGAATCATTTTTTTGCTGCCCTACAAGACGCCACCAGGCGTGATGGCCGCTGACTGCTTTGACGGTTGGCGGTTATGGATCAAAGAAGAAGAAAGAAGAAATTGTCGGCGTCTGATAGGCACTTATAATAAATACGCGCAATGAAATAAGAGTGAATTCTTTTCTGTCCCTATCAGTCGCGCCTAGCATATAAATCAGTCAACTAAAAGCGTCTCTTCTTGTGTGAGAAAGCGTGTGGTGAAAATTAACGTTATAACTGAACATCTGGTATGAAATAGCTACGCGTTATTTTATTTCACTAGTTCTAACAGCTAGAACAATAAGTGAATTATAATGGTAAGAGATTAACACTTTTAATTGGTAAAAGGTAACACTTTTAAACACGTAAACACTAATTTCTATTACCAGAAAATCAGAATGAAAGATCCCCACGAATGCTATTAACACATTATCCACAATGGTTCAAGAACTACGTGCTTAGACTATCCAAAAATTCTGAGTGACAACTAATAGCAGGTTTAAGAAAACACAGTTTATATATCATTATGTGTCTTTGATCTATAGATGATGTTACTTTTCGCACTATTGTGTGAGTAACGGAGAATCAGAAACATGAGTTCCCCAGATAAAAGTTTACGGTCGGCCTTTCTCGGGCGTTCGACCGCCATCAAAGACTTATATCCGTGTAACGGGGTTCTCGAAGATTTTTGCCCATGAATCGACATCAAAGCGCACTCGGAAAAATCCTGGATCTCCCCTCGTGGACT
The DNA here is from genome assembly GCA_024509875.1 of Oreohelix idahoensis. Taxonomy (NCBI): domain Eukaryota; kingdom Metazoa; phylum Mollusca; class Gastropoda; order Stylommatophora; family Oreohelicidae; genus Oreohelix; species Oreohelix idahoensis. The sequence continues at coordinate 155,678 of JAMPIV010018493.1, forward strand.
TCAAAGACTCTGTATTTTTCACGTGCCGTCTGTCAGGTATCGTATGATTGACAGATAAGCTCGCGTGAGAAAACTAGGTAAACAAACCTGATTCGCTACCTGTTATGACTGACTGGTCATGCAGTTTGTAAACATTGCGTTAGCTCGTGTTCACAGAAAAAGAGGTGGGACGAAAAGTACGCTTGTGTAAGTAAAACACAGGTAGACAAAATGCGTGGTTTTGCTAGCAAATCAAAGAACGCTACGAGGTTACAAGCCTGTCAGATTACTGTATGCTCTCTTTCCATTATACGTCACAAACTGATGACAAGAACTAGTCAAGTGCCAGTGGAACTGATGACAAGAACCAGACAAGTGGCAGTAGAACTGACGACAAGAACCAGACAAGTGTCAGTGGAAAAAGAGATAACATGAAGACGCTGGCGATGGATAGCCACACACAGAGAGGAAACCTGCTGATAGCATTACCAGGCAGTCTTTGTTCTGGAATAGCCATGGAAAGAGAAGCAGGGGTAGATGTAAAAACACATAGAGAAGAGAACTGGAGACAGAAGTGAAAATGGACAGGCTGATGGCACGTGACAGGACGACCTGGCTAAGTTTGTTGAAGGCCTATGCTGCTTGGGGAGCTCAATCGTGAAGCTTATAATTCATACTAGCTTTCAACTACGTCACCAAATTTTAATGATTTCAGATTTTACGTAGAAAACACCACCATTTTAGGTAAAACACAACCCACGCGCTTGCTTGTGAAAGCTAGATTTTAATCCACAAAATATATCCTGTGTGTGTGTTTCTACATCTTAAATCCATCTAATCACTGGAGGCACCATAAATAAAGTTTATGAAGACATTTAACATTTAACACGGCTCCATTTTCCCCTGTCTTACCATAAAATACTCTATAAGCACCGACTTCAATGTCTCAAGGGGTTCTTTAGTGGAAGAAACATGTCCCACAGGTTTCTAAATGATGTTCTTTGTTATGAGAACATCCAGAGGAACGGGTAATCTTACTTCTACTGTTTCGTCTGTTGTTTCGTCTGTTGTTTCGTCTGTTGTTTCGTCTGTGGTTTCTTCTGTTGTTTCGTCTGTTGTTTCGTCTGTTGTTTCGTCTGTTGTTTCGTCTGTTGTTTCGTCTGTTGCAATCACAGTCTGTTCTTTATCATTAATAAAATAGTAATGAGGAGGGCTGTTATGAGACTGATAATACAAAGTTTAAAATAAAAAAAAACTCGTTATGGGGACGTTTTACAGATGAATAATACAAAGGGAACACGGGATGTTTCGGGGTAACTGTGACGTATAATGGAAATACAGCCTACAGTGTATGACAGTCTTTCGTGAGCCCGTTAGAGTCTATGATTCGCTAGCAAAGCCATACAACTTACAGCCTGCGTTTACTCACTTTTAATCCACGCCTCTTTTTCTTGAGACGTAAACATACGGAAAGCTTACCAACTTCCGCGACTTGCCAGTCATAACAGGGAGCGAACCCGGTCTGTTTACCTGAGTTTCTCACGCGAGCTGATCTGTAAATCATCAGATATTAGACAGATGCACATGGATAAACACCGGACATCTTTGAAGTGAGACGAGCGGGAAAAACAATTTCCCGTGTACTCTCTGATGTTCGTACATACAGGGGGAGATAAACTCTTTGATCTCCAGAAGCGGGCAAATCTACCAGAAGCCTGTTACACGGTTTAAGTCTCTGTTGTCGGTTAGCAACGCTGAACAGAGCGACCGTAAACCTTTTATCGGGAAAAAACGTAGTCTTATGATTTCTGTTATGCGCTAGAGTGCGAAAAGTAACATCCTCTAGAGATAATAATAACATAATGTATATAAACTGCGTCTTCTCAAATCAGTTATCAGTTGTCGCTCAGAATTTTTTGGAGTCTAAACACGTAGTCTAGAACCATTGTGGGAAATGTGTTAATAGTTTCGTGGGGATTGTTATTCTGATTTGTGGTAATATAAATTTGTGCTTAAGCGTGATTTAATGTGTTAAGTTTTACCATTATAATTCACGGTGATTTCCTAGCTGTTAAAACTAGTGAACTAAATAACGCGTAGCTAGTTGTTTACCAGTTGTTCAGTTTAATGATAATTTTACCACCCGCTTTATTACATAAGAAGATACGGTTTAGCTGACTAATTAATACACTAGGCGTGACTGATAAGTGACAGAAAAAAATTCGCGTTTATTTCATTTGTGTAATTATATACCTACTTACTTAGTCGTTCTCCTTCTACCGTGAGGTGTAGAGGTGTAATTATATAAGTGACTGTTATTTAAATATCATGCGACTGAACAAACGTACGCCTACATCTATTAGCTATTAATGACAGGCGATATTTGTTAAGTGCGCGTAGGGATAATTAAATCATAATTGACATTGTGCGCTGATCGTTGACCGGAGCAGGAGAGGGAAAGGCTGCATGCCTCAACCAAACTTGCGCTCGCTAAGCGACGCGCGATAGGATAGGCTTGAGACACCGTGTGCCTTTTAACTTTAATCAGGACTGAAGGAGAGGATGAGAGATCGTCTCGTCCCCTTCCGTGTGTATATATATATATATATATATATATATATATATATATATATATATATATATATATATATATATATATATATATATATATATATTAGTAGCATTTTTTTCATAATGTTTCTCTATTTCTCGCAGACCTGATCAAACGGCGACCAGCGGTTTATTTTGGTCCTTTTTCTTCATTTACTGAGTGATTAATGTGGTCTTCTTCTTGGCTTACACGTCCCCAAGTTCAGTTGTGAACAGGATTGGCCAGTTGGACACATAAACATTTTAATAGTAAAAGTTAACTGGACTTAGAAATACCCAGATATTTTTTTTTGCAATTTATCAGCTCACTGGGGTGTGAAAGATATAACAGTTCTCCCGACTTTTGACAGTCGTATCAGCGGATTTATCAAGCAAGTTACGCTGTTTCAAAATCGGCATTCACCACAGAGACAGCCGATAGGATTTACCACCATCTTCAATTAACAATAATTAACAGTTTTTAGCAAACAGATGTTTCCTTAGTACTGTGAACACTAGATCTCGGGTTTTCTACATTAACTGTTCAATGTGACATTTGTATATCCAGGAATCAACCACCAAATAAGCGTCCCCTTTATAAAATGTAATTATTAGTAGAGGGACTGGGGCCCAATTCGGAAGATAAAAACATATTCAGGAATTATACGTTTAAGAGATTGTTTCACCAAGAGTAGGTAAGGAGCGAGTGAGTAGCCACGTATGTCAGAGAGAGAGAGAGAGAGAGAAAATATTTTCTTTGTTACAGGAAAATTGTACCATCTGTATTCTGTTTAACTATTGTTTAATTTTACTGGATAGCATTAAGTAGGAACTTTGTTCTTTTTCTTTACTGTCTATGCTGTAATATAGTGCTAACCTTTGACCTTTGGGGTTATTAACTTGTTGGGTTCGTTTCTTTTCAATAAAGGGGGAGGGCACATGTATTCTGCTATTTTTTCTATGTATGACATTCTGATTTTATTTGATCTTTCTTTAGATATTCGATGTTGTAAAGTTTAATGATAATAAACAACAAAAAGAACTTAACTTTTTGTGTTGGTCGGACCCATACCCAATTAACCATAGTTTTTTCACGTTTGTGTGTCTTGTTGTCACATAGCTGTGTGTGCGTGTTTAGTTAAACTTATATTTCTAGATATAGGGAGGTGCAAGATTGTCTTATACTAAAAAATAGTCGTATAGATAAGCTGGACTAGAGAAACTACTCATTCCAGAGACAGATCGTCTCCTTAAACTATTCACTCGTGAAAATCTATTTTCTTACACCTTTACTTCTCACGTACTTATCACCATCCACTATACTCAGGCGGGACCATAAATAACTTTAAAACCTATCTAAATTCACGACAGTAACCATTCGTCAACAACAATTACAAGCAGGAAAGATAAGACATTTTGAAAGAATAGTAGATAATTAATTTTACTTTTAAATATTTTAAATATTTTTATCAATAATGTTGTCCAACGTAAAACTGTTTAAATTTAGCAACCTAAGAAGAACATAATGAACAAAAGATAAAGTAGAAATCATGTATGAACAAATTAATCGATAGTCTACATACAGTAAAGGAAACAAAATTAAGAACGACAATAAAACAAGTTATATCTACTTTTCTTATTCCTTCAGACCAAATATTTTCTTTCATTTGTTCAAGTGTGTGTGTGTGTGTGTGTGCCCTTACTTCTTACGAGGCAAACGAAGACCATCTGATGTTGGAGATTTCGTTAAAAAACTAACCAACCTTACTGCTTCGCACTTGTTTAAACCTGTATTTGCCTTCTTCAAGTATGGGGGCTGGGAGGCAAATAATAAGTAATAAATAAAAAGACAAATAAATAGTGTACATTACGACAACAAGAATTTCGTCGGCGACTAACGGACAAAAACAGCTGAGAAAAGACAGCGAAAATTAATCTAAATGTACAAATTATAAAACAAATCATAATTTTCAAACATTTAGTTATTTCTCTCGTTTTGCCAGATCAAGAACTTTTTTCGTTGTTCTTTTTAAAACAAAAACCTTTCACGCTCGTCCACACCAGGCGTCTATTTTCAGACTTCTACTGGCACCAACATTCTTTAATCGAAAAACTGTATAACTTTGAAGAACACATTTTCATTTTGCATCTAGTCTTTAGAAGTTGTTAAGTGAACTTTGATGTATCATCTTCAAGTTATCTTGAATATAAAACTGTTTATCAGTATCTTACACTTTTGTAAAAATAATTTCTGATTTAATCTAACTGACCTCGGTGCTCCAGGGAACTCATAATATTTCTCATCTTTAGTTTGGATCACTAACCATGCTTCTTCTACGTGACGGAATATCATATTTCTATAAGTCCTTGAATGCTTTTACGTTGATGGAGATTCTTGTTGGGATAATGTGGGAATGTTCGCGCCATTTCTCACTAGATCCAGTTTAATTAGATTCTGTGATAGCATTAACTTAAAATGTAAAAAAAAGGGGGGCGGTGATGGGGATGGGAGTGCAGTGAAATGCAAGTGTCACAAGCAGGTGCAGGATTTCAATTAGAAATGCACCCGCTTAACCTTTACCAATATTAGTTATACATAACAGAACCTTTGAGGGGACACAATGTTATCGGTTGCTAAAGAAACGTCAGCCATATTGGGTTTTAATGCTAAATTTCAATTTAAAGAGGCTTTTTTATGATTTGAGTTATTAGTTCAAAATTTTAGTTCAAAGAATTATTGTATTTTTAAATTTCTTAGTAATATATTTTTGATTATTTGCATTTTAAAATGCAATGGAAAGCTTATGTATCAAATTTCATGTTGAATATTTAAAAAGAAATAATCATAAATATCTTAGAAACATTAAAACATTGGATTTTCACATATTTAGATTCACAACATTCTAAATTATGAGAACATGGACTAATCCAAATTTTTATATTTGTTTCACTTCAGTGCACCTTCTCCCTGAACACCTGGAGTTATAATTTGCTATTAATACAAATAAATAATAATAGTCACACCAGTAGTTATACAGGCTGGTCCAAAAGACTCCATACATATAAGGAGTAATTCTTCTCTTTATCCTGTTTTCATGATCATGGTGTACCAGGACAAAATACGAAAAACGGAGCACCTAAAGTGACAGTTTGTTAAAGAAGTAACCATTCTCCATACGTAGGGAAACTTTTGGACCACCCTGTAAATCAATATTAATAAACCAAAGTGCAATAAATAATGAATGTTCTATAAAAATAAAGTTCTAACAAACAACAGTTTAAAAACAGCTGTTTGACTAGCGTGTAATCCTTCCACTAGAGGTGAGATGATGAAACAGGCGATGGATATGATACTCACTGATGAAATCTGTTGATAAACAGTACATGCAAGTTCTTGATCTGAAATCCCCAGATAAACACATGTAAATGAAGACCAAAAAAAAAAACACAAAGAGAAGTGAGCTGGAAACATGAATTAAAGGGTCCAGGAAGACACGGTAAGACCTTGACCTGATGGCACGTGACAAGAGAACTTGGTGTGACCTTGACCTGATGGCACGTGACAAGAGGACTTGGTGTGAGTTTGTTGAAGGCACGGGCTTCTTGGGGAACTGAAGGTCAGTGCCGGACCTGGGGGGTCCCTCCACGTGATGGGAGGTCTCGGGACAGCGGCCCCACCCTCCACACTCCGTGTCGCACTGCATTTATTCTAACCAGACTCAATCTCATACTGTTGCGTTGGTTGACACAGTAATTGACGTAAGTTATGTTGACCTGCTGCGTTTTACAAAACTATATGAACTATAAATGTTTTTGTAGGCAAATGTTTTCTTTAGTAGTTTTCAATTACACGTGGGCGTTCAATGCGCAGTTTTTGAGAAAAGGGAAAATATAGATTTATAACTATCAGTTTTATATAAGGACATAATTATTTACTGTAACATATTTCTGTGTCATTTTTCTTGTTGTTTTAAAATGTTCAAGATTTTAATTTTGTTTATAAATTTGGGCGCCCCCTACACCCAGGCCAGCACCACCAAACAGCAGGCGTGGCTGAAAGGGTCATTAGTGAATCTTCACAATAACATCAGAACTGTAATAACTGTTATCTGTTTCAACATTTCCTCTCATATAACATTATCCGTTTAATATCCTTTTGTCATTTTTTTATCTTGAAACATGCGAGGTGAAGTCATATCTCACTGGTTATTGATAATTATCTTGCACTTTGAACAAATCTCGGTTTTAATTGCGTGACCGATGTATTACTTTGGTTAGTTTATTAGCTGTTTCATAATTTTATTAACAGCAATCAGAGCGCATGAAAAAAAAAAATAGTTTTGTCACCCTGTTAATTTCAGAATCCCAAGGTATTATTTTAAAATTTCATTTCGATCTACGCCCTTATATAACCGATATACCTTGTGTCTAGGTTGAACTAGACGTGCCTGACAAATACAAGGCAGAACTGTCATTAAAAAATAAAAAGTATCCTCTTTTTTACGGTGCCAAAATTCTCATAGTCTGTAATTTTGAGCGTGAGTATGCTGTCACGTGACATCACGGTACTACCTTCACTGCGACAGTGCTATTTCTTCTTTTCCTTTTTCGCTCCTTATGAAGCATGGGTCTAGAAATGCAGCTGGTATCATTACAAGACGCCTGCGTGACATCATTTACGTGTTCTTGTAATGGTATTTTCTGTTGCATTATCTTTTACATGGTGAGGTTGTCAGCCACATAAATAACCTCACAGTAGTCGTCGCTTCTGAAGAAACGCCTGTGGTCACAGAAGTCCTTTATTTACCTTCTTAGAAACACCAGGGGCCTACATGGACACAGTGCTATTTAGCTCACAGTAATATTTTTTACTTTCTCAGTGCGCAAACTCAAGTGCGCAATTTTTGACACTCATTCACTAGTCGCTCTTCTCTGTTCTTTATCCCAAACTCATTTTTCTCCACCCAGTTTCTCCAGTTCTGTCTTCCAGCCACTGGTACTCAGTATTTCTTGCACATCTGTTGTCCAGTGAAAACCTTTGTCTTACAATATCAAACCTGTTATTTCCATTCTCACGCACGTAAATTTAATTATAGTTTGAGTTTACCAACTCAGTTACCTGCTTCTGTCTTGTATACGTCCACAACATTTTTATATTCATACTTTTTTTTTTGTTCGCTCCCTCTGGAGTATGAGGCTATCATGGCAGCTGGTTACCTTGTAGGAAGACTACACTAACGTGTTCATGTTCTCTTGTTCGCTCCCTCTGGAGTATGAGGCTATTATGGCAGCTGGTTACCTTGTAGGAAGCCTACACTAACGTGTTCATGTTCTCTTGTCACTCCCTCTGGAGTATGAGGCTATCATGGCAGCTTGTTACCTTGTAGGAAGCCTACTGTTACGCACACATAATTACTTTTTTCAAAGCCTTTGTATGATCATTTTTCGTATGTATGATCATTTTTTGACTGAAGTGTGTATTATGTTTTTTACAGTCAAAGGGACATAATCCGAGTTATCGAGACTACAATTTTTTAGGAGTTGTCCTTCTCTTGTATAGAGACACGTTCGGTCTATAATTTCTTGAACGAAGCGTGACCATATCTCCTTATTTGGTAGTATCAGTCAACTGTTGTAGATGCCTGAAACCTGTCTTAACGCTTCTGTTCATGACCATAAAAGGCGCGACTGTGTAAGACTTTTATCTCGAATGTTCTTAGAATCGTCTTATTGTGAACGGCGACTCAGAGATTGTCGTTCTGCGCATGTCAAAAACTGGGAGTTCGTTCTGTGTCTTCCGCCCAGCTGGGCAGTTTAGGAATGGTCTGAGTAGCGAGCGGACGCAACCTGCGTCTTGTGATTCTCTGAGGGAAATACATTGTCTTTGTGAGTTAGCTAACTAGACTATTTCCCAGTATTATTCAAGCCTGCCTGGAGGCATATGTTCATGGTTGATTTTCCGAAATAAGGTAATTCCTCTTGTATCGAACTTTATGCTATCATCTAGAGGTTCGTCATTTTGTCGCCTTTTTGCTCGCCTGTGTGATTCAAAATGGAGAGGTACTTTGACTAGGATTAAGTCACCGGTATCTTTATACCTGAACTAGTTATATATATATATATGGGTCGCTCTAGACCAACAAGACTATTGTCTGTGTTCCAGGATTCGTTATATCAGAGATCACGTCCAAGTCAGATGGTTAGACTTAGAAACGTTATAAAGGTCGGTATGACCTATATGCCCAGTATGCTATTCACGTGCAGACAGTAAACGGACTTATTGTATACATCTGATCTGCTAGCATCAGAAAGGGAGTATTTATTGTTGTCTATGAACATTGAAGATCTGCAGCTGACTGTTGCAGAAGTTATATATATTATTGATACAGCTTCACGAACCAGAACTTTATGATATCTGTTTACAATACAACTATTGAGTATTGAATCCTACATGACTATCAGTTAATATGATTTTGAATGCTGCATTCGTTATACTATGCTGATGATGACATAAATATCATGACTGTTTTGTGGCGTGCAATAAATGGTATAAAACTAAAGCGAAGTTACCATTTCTATGACTCTACACGTCATGTTGCCTGTGGTGTACCTTGTGAACTGTTCTACTGCAACACGCACAGCAACATCCTAAACCAGATAAGACACCCACATCTTGCACTGTAATACCTGGTGTCGATAGGGGTGGCAAGTTATCATTTCAGCTCAAATCCACCCTTATCACCTACACTAACGTGTTCATGTTCTCTTGTCGCTCCCTCTGGAGTATGAGGCTATCATGGCAGCTGGTTACCTTGTAGGAAGCCTACACTAACGTGTTCATGTTCTCTTGTCGTAGTGGTCTCTGTATCAATTTGTTTGACATGACAAGTCTGCCAGACCAACATTTAACCACATATTAATCAAAACTTATGACATACGAGGTAGCCGTGAACCTATTCTACCTTCATCTGTTAGAACCAGCGGGAACCACACACACTATTTTATTTGTCGTATTTTGTTTTCATGATTTAATTGTCTTTTCTTTCCTAGCTTTTGTAGGACTTCTTTATTTGTTTTCTTCAATTCCCTGAGATTTCTAAATATATCTAAATTAAATCTTTGTGCGCTAAAATTGTTTAATTTTCTTAATAGGCGTAGAATTCGCATATGCCACGTGACAATGTTGGCTAGGTCATTGCCTGCTGTTCTCTCTCTTGTGTTGTTTAAGTAGAACAAAGATACCCGTAAGAATATACAATAAAACTGTAGATAGACTGATCAATAGACAACAGAGATCAATACAGGTACTACCAGCTAAGATCTAGGTCAGAGAAGGTATGAGACGCGCATGACATAGAAACAAATCACGTGACACAATGACGTTTGCTAGCTAGCGGAGGTAAAACTCTAGCAACTGAGAGGGGGAGGAGGGGCGAGCAGAGGTACAAACGTGAGTACATATTCGATCACGATTAACGATAGCATGTGGAGAGAAAAAAGTGGCTCATCTCAGCTTTTGTTATGTAAATGTTAAACATTGTAACAGAACTTGCAGACGAGGAAACAAAAAAAATTCTCCTGAGTCTAGTTCATTTCCATTTGTTCTGCCATCAACTGCACAGTCTCCCGGGACAGACATTCCGTGCACCAGAAAATAAATAAATATATTCCAGTAAATTATTCTACCATGTTTATTTAAATACGGGGAAGTTAATTTAAATGGAACATGAAACTGAACCATGACTTTTGAATCAGCACCACAGTTTCGGAGACAAATACACTAGTGAGACATCAGATATCAGCAGTGATAGAACAAGTCCCACAATCTACGTGGCATTTATGAGGGGGACTTCAAGAGTTACCATATCATTTGTTTCTCTTTTCGGTCCTGACAGAGCATGGTGCCATAACCGTAGCTGGTGAATCTTGTGGTAAACCTTGACAAGAGCAATCATGCATTCTTGCAGTGGTGTTTTCTGTTGCAATATTCTGTACAGGGTAAGGTTGCCAGTCACATGTACAACATGGTATAGTCCTGTCACAACGTTATTTTGTGGTTGCTTGCTTGTTAGTGACAAGGCAAGCCGGTCGGAAGCCGACGGAAATAGCCGAACGACTGGGTCATGTGACCATCGGAAATAGGGCGCCAAGGGGTTGAGTGCGGAAGACTGATTAGTGATTGGACTGCCATCCCGTTTGTACGATATTCTATGCCAGCTTGATGCTGCGCATATTTCAGTGAATACCTTGATACAGTGCCCGCCAGATCAGTCTTATGTTGGTGATATTTATGCTAGGAAAGTGATTATTTGCTCAGTGATGATTTTGTGTAAGCTGAGAATTGGTTGTACGTACTTTTGATAGTCGTTAGGTCATTAGTACCATGATGGTTTGCGCTACATTGAGCGGAGTTCACCATAGGAGTTAGGTAGCCATATTGCCTGGTCTTACATATTGAGATTATATGTTCAATCCCTGTGGCGGCATTTATATATGTATTTGCATTTCATTAGGCCGTGTGTGGCCAAGTTAGGTTCTTGCTAATAAAGGGATATTAGCTGTTTAGAAGCGTTCGTTCCTTGTGTCACCCATTGTTTTATAGTCATACCTTAGTGGACACGAGCCAGATTATGCATCGTAGTTAAATCTGTACAACAGTGGTAATGCTCTAGTGGTGAGGGGTTAGCCAGCTAGCACTTTTACCCACCATACTTACATCTGTACAACAGTGGTAATGCCCTAGTGGTGAGGTGTTAGCCAGCTAGCACTTTCACCCACCATAGTTAAATCTGTACAACAGTGGTAATGCCCTAGTGGTGAGGGGTTAGCCAGCTAGCACTCTCACCCACCATAGTTAAATCTGTACAACAGTGGTAATGCCCTAGTGGTGAGGGGTTAGCCAGCTAGCACTTTCACCCACCATAGTTAAATCTGTACAACAGTGGTAATGCCCTAGTGGTGAGGGGTTAGCCAGCTAGCACTAGTTAAATAGTGGCAGGTGATAAGTCCCTTATTACAACATGCCTGAAAGAGCTGTAGTCCTATTATTTCCATGTTAGAGGCCCCCCCCCCCCCGACAACTACACTAGGCTGGTACCACGTCATCATCATGTTTTGTTTGCTCTAGGTATGGAGCATGAGCCACCACTGAAGCTGACCTCCTGGCAGGAAGCTGGATAAAGCAGTCACGTGTTCTTACAGCTGGGGTTTTTGTGGCTATTTGTTTGACATGATGAGGGAACAGTAGCCATTTTGTTGTCTTTGTCTTCTCACGGACCCGGGTAACTGAACGAGGCAGGAGTAGTCCAGGACCGTGAGACCTGCTCACCCATAGCCTTGTTGACCTTTAATTCCCCTTCCCTTCCCTTACACACAAACTCACGTGTTTTTATACATGACAGTCTCAAGAAACATTTAGAGTATCACTTGTGTGACTGGCCCTGTGTGGTTCTCGGGGCTTATGTAAATCAAATTGCTACAGAAAACACAGGTGTAATAGCATGTGAATGTGTGACCGGACGGCCTACCACGACAGCATTATCCGTGCTGAAACAGCAGAGAAACGTGATAGAGATCTAGAATAAGAATAACCCAAGATTAAAGAAGCGAGCTAAGAACTTTTAAAAACGACAAATGAACTTACTACAGTTTATCACTAAACAAGAAATATGTAACTTTTCTTGTTTAGTGATAAACTGTGGTAAGTTCATAGACTTTTAGAAGAGAACTCATTCTTTTGGCGGGAATCGCATAGCAACGATTGACGTCATCTAATTTACATAGGGTTAGTTAAATTTTATGTTGAACAGTTAACGGTGCCTAATAGCTGTATTCAATCAAATAAGTTGGGACATTTTTTTTACACCAATCAAAGCCATCGACGGAAATATTCAACCACGCGAAGTTTTAGCTAGACAAAAACTGTACAGAACAAAGCAGTCTGTTCCTGATCGCCAACTTGCACGGCCGTAGTTTTAAATAGAAGCGGTGTCAACCTGGCGTGTACCTCCAGTCTGCTACAAAAAGTCCTTGGCCAACGAATACAGATTCCTTGCAGTTATCAAGTAAATGATATTTTCATCATCTCAGCTGAGAAGCAGATTATTTCCAATATTGTGAATTTAATTTCATGTAAGTACAGTGTTGCAAAACTGTTAGATTTTCAGCGGACATCATGGTAAGCTAGTTAGGCTATAATGTCGAGCAATCAGTCTGAGGAACTTAGCAAAAATAGTGAACTTTCAAACCTAACAAGCAAGGTAGAGGCCTCGCTTAGTCTAGCACCCAAGGAAAAATAAAATGAGAAATCTTTGAAGAACAAACATGATGAATATTATGTGCCACAGTGTCTTGAGGTAAAAGGAGGAACTGTGATGGTACATCCAGAACAAATGTCCACGGAAATTATTGATCACGTGACTGTTAATGACGTATGAAATTGATGAAGAGGAATGTCTTCATATTGTTTCACTGTAGTTCACCAGTTATAATTAAAATTGTTTTATTGACAAGACTTGTTTCAACTCACTTAAAGAAGTTCCAGTTGGATAAGTGACCTTAAACAAGTACAACTATAATTTATTAAAGCCGTCTCACCAAGCATAACCATCTGCAGATTGAGGGAAGAACGAACTTTAAATATAAAATTTATACGATCACTCATCAAGAAATAAACATCTCTGGCGGACAAGACCAGTATCCTGAAGACTTGGTGAATAAATAAAAGAAGAAAAAAAAAAACAATATTATAAGAGACACGGCCACAAATGCTTTGTGCAGCCTTCCTGCAAGGGGCCAACTGTAGTGGTGACTCCGATCCCCATAGCGTCTGGCATGAAGAAACTTTCTACTACTACTGTTTCTCTTCACACCAAGAAAATTTAAACTTTCTCTCTTGTGCTACTAAAATACAAAATACAGTTGATCCACCACACAAACCAACTGATGATAGATCGGTGGCTCAGCAGGCACTGTAATTAAGTTTTAATTGGCGGTCGCACGCGCTGGAGAGATTGTTAGCTGAGTTCAACAGATGCTTGTGTATAGGTGGTTGCCTGGCAAGGGGCCTTTACTTATATAGAATAAGACTTTGTGGAAGATCTTAAGCAGTGGTTTATCGACATTTTTATCAATTTTTGTCTTTTCCGTTATTTTTTTTTCTTTCTAAAAACACACGAAAATGAGCCAGTATGCATGTGTAATACTACTTACTTATAGTCTTCTAATGTGTATGTTTTAAAAGTTTTGTACAGTTACACTTTGGGTTGATTATACAGTACATGTACTCACTTGTCACTCAGTTTAGTTTTACCGTATTTTATTTAACTTGACATGATGTTTATATATTTGAGGTGTATCAAATGTTTGACACTCAAAATCTATATTGTCACTTTTCGCGGAGAGCTGAAACATGGCACACAGCTGACTTCGTGATACATTTAAACGTCTCTGCTTGTCACAGGCGTTGACACAGCCTTTTTTTTTTTATAACAGCGATATATAAATTAAATAGTAAAATGGAAATAACTTCATTCAACTTAGGGAAATAATTAACAGAGAAATGAACGGGGCTGGTATCGGATAGTGAATAGTGATGTCCAGATTCAATCTAGGCGTTTCTTCAAACAACTAAGTCATCCTCCAGGCTAAGTAACTATCGACTCCTTTGATTTAAACATACTAACACATTTTAATCTACAATGCTTTGACCGACAATGACATAGCCTATTGCGACTTTTCCCATTTGATCTAAATTTACCTATGTGCTGTAAAGGATAAATGTGGGTCCCTAGAAGTAGTTTTTTTTTTCCTTTTAAAATTGCACATGAACGATGTTGCTGTAAAAGTGGACAATGCAATGTAAGACTTAGTGACTTTTGACGAGTGATTTTCAATTAGTTCCAGAGTATTTGTGTTATTTCATGTTGAAGAATCTACCACTTACCGCTGCCTTGGGATGACTGATAGAATCATGATGCTTATTTCGTGCTGCCCAGCAGACGTTGTATTATGTGAGTTTCATGAGCACCTGCCTTTGTGAGTTTTACTTAAGTGCTAACTTTTAGACGCTGGAGTCGTCAGACCTGATTGGAGTTACATCGCTGTGTGTATTTACAAGAGTTATTGAAAAACAACAAGCAAGTCCAACACAAACATCAGAATATTAATTTCGAATGTCTATCCAGTACTTCTATTTGTTGTTCATTAATAAGGAGTTGTCCTCTAGTAAGGTGTTGTCCATTAGTAAGGCGTTGTTGTCCATTAGTAAGGTGTTGTCCATTAGTAAGGAGTTGTCCATTAGAAAAGAGTTGTGCATTAGTTAGGAGTTGTCTATTAGTTAGGAGTTGTCCATTAGTAAGGTGGTGGTTGTCAATTAGTAAGGTGTTGTCCATTAGTAAGGAGTCGTCCATTAGTAAGGTGTTTTCCATTTGTAAAGCGTCGTCTATTAGTAAAGAGCTGTGCATTAGTAAGGAGTTGTCCATTATTAAAGAGTCGACTATTAGTAAGGAGTTGTCCATTAGTAAGGAGTATTCTATTAGAAAGGAGCTGTCTATTAGTAAGGTGTTTCCATTTGGGACGTGGAATGTAAAAAGTGATACGGTAATCTGACAGCCTTTGCTTTCCCATTTAATGTCTACCATTTGCTAAGTCAAACCACGCAATTTTCTGACTGCATTACTCATATCTCATCCACGCCCTTTTTATTGACATGTAAACAAACAAACATATTAGCTAGTTCCGCGATCTGCCGGCATAACAGTCAGCGAGCCATGATTCGTTTACCTGAGTTCTTACGCGAGCTGAATTGCCAACCATCATTCTTGACAGACAGACGCACGTGGGAGATACAATCGGTTTCTTTGAAGGGGAAACGCGGGCAGACATTTTCCCGGTTACCTGTTTGATGTTCATACATACAGGGAGATAATCGTTTGATATCAGAAGCGAACAGAAATCTCGGGAGAAAAACTGTTACACGAGTAAGCCTTTGTTGTCGATTTACAACGGCAAACAGAGTGACCGAGGAACCTTTGATCTCATGGAATTAGTTTCCTGAATTTCTGCTATACACTAGAAGTGTGAAAATTCATATTCTCGAGATAATAACACTCAAATCTGTATATATACTGCGTCCCTCAATACCAATTATCAGTCATCGCTCAGAAATTTTGGATAATCATCACGCCAGACTAGAACCATTTTTTTGCTAAATGTGTAAAATTGTTTCGTGGGGATTCCATTTTTCTGATTTGTGATCATAGAAATTGTGATTAAGTGTTAAAATGTGTTAAGTTTACCGTTTAATTCACTGTAATTTCTAAGCGTATAAAACGAGTGAAATACCATAACGCGTAGATATTTCTTGCCAGTCGTTCAGAGTAATGTAATTTCAAATACCCCAGTTTCCTTACACAAGAAGATACGGCTTAGTTGACTGAGATTATTAAGTGTGACGGATCAATGACGGAATAGAATTCGCATTATATTTCATTGTGTGAAATTAAATAAGTGACTAGAGTAATGTTATGTGACTAAACAACAGACGCCGACAAATAGCTAGTAGTGACAGGCAGATTTTGTTAAAGTGCGCGTATAGATAAATTGAATAAAGGACTTTGTGCGCTGTTCTCTTTCTTGCATGCAATAACGGGGGAGGGCACATACCCTTTTTTCCCGACATGCCATAGCGGAAAACCTACGGACAGATTAGTAGCAGTTTTTTAAAATGTTCTTTTCTTCCTTATCTAGCACTCGATCAAAACCAGCGGCCAGCGGTCTTATATCATCAGTAACATTCTTATTATTATTGGGTCTTCGATTTTTGGACCTGTTCGGTCCTCTTTCTTCATTCAGAGAGAAATCAAATATAAACAATAAGATTAATAGTAACTGGATGATACACTATTCAGAATTGTTTTGCAAAATTTTCCAGCCCACTGGGCATAAGAAAGAACATATATTCCTGACGTTTGACAGTCGTGGCAACGGAGTGATCCAGAAAAACTACGCTGTTTCAAAATCGGTATTCACCATAAGAGTCAGCCGATAAGATTTACCATCATTTTATCAGTTTTCTATTGTAACATTTGCCTTAGCAACCAGAGGCTAGACAATACATGAACTACCCTTCCTCCTTTTTTATGTAACTGTGAACGTCACGAGAACGTCTTGATTTAGTAACTATATGCGGTGACCCAGGATTCATCCAGGAAAATTTAAACCACCAAATTTGGCGTCCACCTTGTAATTATTATTCGATAGGAAGACTGGACTGCGGCCGGATTTGGCAACCCAACTGACAATATATGTTTAGACTATTGTAATTTTTCAAGGGATAACTACACCATGATTAGGTAAGCAAGCGTGTTTGTGGCCACAGATGACAGAATAAGAGACAGAGAGAGACAGAGAGTAAATAGTTTCCTTTGTTACAATCATTGTACTAACTACTTTTTATTTCGCTAAACTGAGTACTTTACTGAGAAGTAATTTAGTGGGAACTTGTTCTTCACTGTCTATTCTGTAATCTAGTGCTTATCTTTGACCTTTGGATTATTAACTTATTTTTGGATTTTTTCTCAACAAGGGGATGGCACGTATTCGGTTATTTTCATATATCTGTAAACGTGATTTAGTTGACTTCTCTATATGGTTGATGTTGTAAAAAGATTAATGATAATAAACAACAAAGAGAACTACATGTGTGTGTTGGTCAGACCCATACCCAATTATCCATAGTTTTTCACGTTTGTGCGTATTGTTGTCACATAATTGTGTGTGCATGGGCGTGTTTAGTGTAACTTATATTTCATATAGGGAGAAAAAGGTCGTTTGATATTAAAATATAGTCGTATAGATAGACTGGACTAGAGAAACTACTCACTCCAGAGACAGATCTTCCTCTCACACTATTCCTTCGTGAAAATCTATTTCTTACACCTTTATTCTCACATATTTACCACTATCCTCTCTGCTCAGACGAGACCATGAATATCTTCTGACCTATCTTTAAAAATTTATGACACCATTAGTAAGGTGTTTCCATTAGTAAAGAGTCGTCTATTAGTAAGGAGTTGTGCATTAGTAAGGAGTTGTCCATTGGTAAGGAGTTATCCATTAGAAAGGATTCATCTATTAGTAAGGAGTTGTCCATTAGTAAAGAGTTATCCATTAGTAAGGAGTTGTCCATTAGTAAAGAGTTGTTCATTAGTGAGGAGTTGTCCTTTAGTGAGGAGTCGTCCATTAGTAAAGAGTCGTCCATTAGTAAAGAGTCGTCCATTAGTAAAAAGACGTCCATTAGTAAAGTATACAAGAACTACTGCTGCCTCAGGCATGTCGTAGAAGGCCACTAATATGAGATTGTTCAAGATACTGGTATCGTGATCTCGTACAATAAATTGCTACAGAAACCACATCTACAAGGTCACGTGACCGTTTGGTGCAGGCGTCCTGTAAGAGGACCAGCCACAAGGTCACGTGTCAACGCTTGGTGCAGGCTTCCAGCTACAGTAGTGGCTACATGCTCCATAGGGAACGAAAAGGAACATGATGATGATGATTGTAGACTATATGGAGTGTCTCATTGCCTGAGCGGTTAGCGTGCATTCCTTTTGCTTCAAAGTTACTGGGATCCGGGTTCAAAACCTATTAGCGTAGCGCTCCAGTATATCTTGCCGTAAATGGGTACCTGGCCTTGCTCCTTAGTTACGGAAGGCAAAGGCAGTGAGAACGGAAACGGTCAGTCCACTTCATAAAGCTGGATCCAGTATGGTGAAGTCTCTACAATGTCCCTCTTCTCCGGCAGTATCAGGTATGGTCTACCTTTACCTAGTTTCTTTCTACGACTGTTGCAGAAAACAAGATAAATCTGTTGTCATGGAGCATTCTGTCACCGGTTTAAACATCATCCGACAGCCAGGACGCCAACACAAGTGACTACACACGTCATACCACAGAACTCTTGGCATCCACACGTGATAATAGAACAATGTATCTTTGTGATGTAACATAACAGGAAATTCATACAACACAGTCATCCGAGTTGAAAAGAGCACAATGCTATGTTTATTTGTTTGTCAATAAATCCGTTCAAAACTGGGGCGGCTCTTTGACTAGCAAGGACTGCTCTTGTCAGAATTCACAATACATCTGTCTTATGACTGTCAACAAATTAATATTTTTGTTTTTAATAAATAAAACATTGACTTTCTTTATTTCAGTAGGATAAACTGGTGTTATAAACTAAGAATTCCTTATAAAAAAGATCTGTCTGTAACTCCCATGCTCAGTTACGTTTCATCAGGAGTCTTTTTTTTTAAACCACTAGTGGTTCACGTAGCAACGCTTAATGGGTTGAAAACTGGAAAGGAGTTGCCGCATTAAAGTACAGTAGAATTATTCTTATTAATTTATGCCGAATAATTTTTTTATAAATACCAGTAACCATTGTAAACACTACATCTCCTTTTACGAGTAAAAACAAACAACAATTCAACAACAGTACGTCCAAAAGTGGCTATAATATATTATGTTGGAAATGTTCGTGATTCTCAATTATCGATGTTTGCACTCGTCCTGGTTGTAATTTGTTCTTGTTACAGTGACAGAATTGTCCCATCGTGAGAGTTTTGTTGTTGGTGAATATAAATATTGTTGTGTGAACCATATTTGGGAACCAACGAAGCGGAAGTTGATGAAATGTAAAATACATCAAGAACTGTCTTTAAAATGGTTCCCCTTCTTTTTAATCTCAGTGTTCGTCTTCTTTTTCTCCTTCATCCACATTGTCTTCTAATTCTTCCTCTTCTTCATTTCCGTCCAATATTTACTCTATTTCTATTTGTTACTTATCGATTATCCGCTTCTTCCTCTTTTCCTCCTCACTTTTCTTGTTCTTCTTCTCCTCTTCTAGATCTACCACTAGTTTTCTCCTAATAATGAAAACAGAAGTCTATATCTAAGTACTTCATATGATGTAGCAGTAGTGATTTTTCTAGAAACGTATTTTGCATTCTGAGTTTGTCAGGTTGACATACAACCTCAGATCAGCCGCTTCTTACGACACTCACGAAAGAGCATTGGCAATATTCTTTCGTCCTCTCCCCAATGAGTGGAGTGAACGACGTTAGAAAGTTTACGTCTTTCTTGAACAAAGAGATAACCTATGTTACGGTAAGAAGGTCTTCGCCAGGTGCACAAGAGGAAAAAAAAACAGCAGACAAACGTCATATAGAACTAACACAAACGCATTAAAAAATATATACACACGCACTATACCAGCCGTATAAGATAACCGGTGTTGTCACTTCAGTATATCCGACTGAGGAATGCCACTGGAACAAGATCACCGCGCGGTATGGTGTAGAACAAGATAACGGTGCGGTATGGTGTACAACATTCAAGAGAATGAAGTTACATGAGAATAAGGAAGATCGTACAGGGAAAAGAGATGAGATGACAACATTGACGATGGATTGGGTTCCCTTTAACGAAACCTGTTGACAGCATTATCAGCCAGTCCTTGTTTCTGAAACCCCCAGGGTAGAGTAAGTGGAGGTAGATTGAAGAACACACGGACACAAAAAGTGGATACAGAAATTACTATTATGGTGGACAAATGGAAAGACCTTGAGCTGATAACACGTGACAGGAAGACCTTGAGCTGATAACACGTGACAGGAGGACTTGGTGTGTCTTTGTTGAAAGCTTATGCTCCATGGGGAGCTAAAGGGCTGTGATTGATTGCCTGATTGATTGATTGCCTGATTGATTGACTGCCTGATTGATTGCCTGATTGATTGCCTGATTGATTGAAAAAAAAGGAAAAAGATAATTAATAGAGAGACAAGGGGTAAGCGACAAAGAGAAAGTAAACTAAGAAATATTAAGAAGGAAGAAATCAAGGTAGAAGAAATGTCGACCATGAGAAAAAAGACCAAGAAGGAGAAAAAAACAAGAAAGAAGAAGAGTTGAAGAGGATGAGGAGAATAAAGCCGAAGACAAGAGGGAAGAAAAATAGAAAGAAGACAAATAAACGTGTTGGACTATTCAAGAAAGAAGAGTAATTGCCATTAGTTTATGATGCATCGCTGCTGACAACCAGCTCCTCTTTGAAAAAAATTATTTTCCATAAAACGTTATCAATAGTTAAATTGTATGTTAAAGTATGGTAGTAAACGGGGGGTGTCTTGGGACACGCAGAAAAAATACAACAACTACTCTCTCGGGCTTATTTTAAGAGACTACTAATATATGAGTGTGGCTGGCTACCTCATCATGTAAAACCAATAGCTACAGAAAACACAGCTGAAAGAACACACGGATGCTTTGTGAAATCTTCCTCCTAGAACAACCAGATGCAGTGATAGATCCATACTACGTAGAAGCACAACGGAATACGATGATAATGTAACAATGTTGCCTTTACAGATATCCCAATAATATACAGCGTTAAATTGTTATGGATCGTTATATACCAGACTGTAGTATTGAGGAATGGCTTTGTTTCTAGCGAAAACCGCCGCATTGTTCTGTAGGTCGACCTATAATGTGTAGCATTATCGTTTCAATATTTTTACTGTCTGGAACTCTCAAACGATTCGCTTATATTATTTGCTTTATCGTTTACATTTTTCTTCTCTCACACTAACATGTGAAGATAAATGTATACATCCTGGAAGAAAAATGTGCCATTTGTGTGAAAGTTGCAGTTTTCAGTAGTTAAAGGAGAAGAAAAAAAGGGAAGTAACTTGTCTGTGAGATCTTGATTATCTGAACGTATGGTTAATTCTGCTGCAGCAAGAAAAAGCTGATTATCTGATCGTATGGTTCATTCTGCTGCAGCAAGACAAAGTTGATTATCTGAACGTATGGTTAATTCTGCTGCAGCAACACAAAGTTGATTATCTGAACGTATGGTTAATTCCGCTGCAGCAAGAAAAAGCTGATTATCTGAACGTATTGTTAATTCTGCTGCAGCAAGACAAAGTTGATTATCTGAACGTATGGTTAATTCTGCTGCAGCAAGACAAAGTTGATTATCTGAACATATGGTTAATTCTGCTGCAGCAAGACAAAGTTGATTATCTGAATGTATGGTTAATTCTGCTGCAGCAAGACAAAGTTGATTATCTGAACGTATGGTTAATTCTGCTGCAGCAAGACAAAGTTGATTATCTGAACGTATGGTTAATTCTGCTGCAGCAAGACAAAGTTGATTATCTGAACGTATGGTTAATTCTGCTGCAGCAAGACAAAGTTGATTATCTGAACATATGGTTAATTCTGCTGCAGCAAACAAAGTTGATTATCTGAATGTATGGTTAATTCTGCTGCAGCAAGACAAAGTTGATTATCTGAACGTATGGTTAATTCTGCTGCAGCAAGACAAAGTTGATTATCTGAACATATGGTTAATTCTGCTGCAGCAAGACAAAGTTGATTATCTGAATGGATGGTTAATTCTGCTGCAGCAAGACAAAGTTGATTATCTGAACGTATGGTTAATTCTGCTGCAGCAAGACAAAGTTGATTATCTGAACGTATGGTTAATTCTGCTGCAGCAAGACAAAGTTGATTATCTGAACGTATGGTTAATTCTGCTGCAGCAAGACAAAGTTGATTATCTGAACGTATGGTTAATTCTGCTGCAGCAAGACAAAGTTGATTATCTGAATGTATGGTTAATTCTGCTGCAGCAAGACAAAGTTGATTATCTGAACGTATGGTTAATTCTGTTGCAGCAAGACAAAGTTGATTATCTGAATGTATGGTTAATTCTGCTGCAGCAAGACAAAGTTGATTATCTGAACGTATGGTTAATTCTGTTGCAGCAAGACAAAGTTGATTATCTGAACGTATGGTTAATTCTGCTGCAGCAAGACAAAGTTGATTATCTGAACGTATGGTTAATTCTGCTGCAGCAAGGCAAAGTTGATTATCTGAACGTATGGTTAATTCTGCTGCAGCAAGACAAAGTTGATTATCTGAACGTATGGTTAATTCTGCTGCAGCAAGACAAAGTTGATTATCTGAACGTATGGTTAATTCTGTTGCAGCAAGACAAAGTTGATTATCTGAACGTATGGTTAATTCTGCTGCAGCAAGACAAAGTTGATTATCTGAACGTATGGTTAATTCTGCTGCAGCAAGACAAAGTTGATTATCTGAACGTATGGTTAATTCTGCTGCAGCAAGACAAAGTTGATTATCTGAACGTATGGTTAATTCTGCTGCAGCAAGACAAAGTTGATTATCTGAACGTATGGCTAATTCTGCTGCAGCAAGACAAAGTTGATTATATGAATGTATGGTTAATTCTGCTGCAGCAAGACAAAGTTGATTATCTGGACGTATGGTTAATTCTGTTGCAGCAAGACAAAGTTGATTATCTGAACATATGGTTATTTCTGCTGCAGCAAGACAAAGTTGATTATATGAACGTATGGTTAATTCTGCTGCAGCAAGACAAAGTTGATTATCTGAACGTATGGTTAATTCTGCTGCAGCAAGACAAAGTTGATTATCTGAACGTATGGTTAATTCTGCTGCAGCAAGACAAAGTTGATTATCTGAACATATGGTTAATTCTGCTGCAGCAAGACACAGTTGATTATCTAAACGTATGGTTAATTCTGCTGCAGCAAGACAAAGTTGATTATCTGAACGTATGGATAATTCTGCTGCAGCAAGACAATGTTGATTATCTGAACATATGGTTAATTCTGCTGCAGCAAGACAAAGTTGATTATCTGAACGTATGGTTTATTCTGCTGCAGCAAGACAAAGTTGATTATCTGAATGTATGGTTAATTCTGCTGCAGCAAGACAAAGTTGATTATCTGAATGTATGGTTAATTCTGCTGCAGCAAGACAAAGTTGATTATCTGAACGTAAGGTTAATTCTGCTGCAGCAAGACAAAGTTGATTATCTGAACATAAGGTTAATTCTGCTGCAGCAAGACAAAGTAGATTATCTGAACATATGGTTAATTCTGCTGCAGCAAGACAAAGTTGATTATATGAACATATGGTTATTTCTGCTGTAGCAAGACACAGTTGATTATCTGAACGTATGGTTATTCCGCTGTAGCAAAACACAGTTGATTATCTGAACGTATGGTTAATTCTGCTGCAGCAAGACAAAGTTGATTATCTGAACGTAAGGTTAATTCTCACCCGTGCGTTACCGGGGCCCGAAAGGGCAGCAAAGAATAGTAACACTGCACCCTACCACGCATGTCGTAAAAAGCGACTAAGGAGGGTATGGGCATGGGGCTGTTTACCCCATCCCGTAAAAACTTCGCACAGTGGGCTGATCACCTGCTTGCCAACCAATCTGATTACGGAAACAATGATAGATTGTTTGGTCTGTTTTTGTTCCACAAAGACGCCACCAGGCGTGGTGGAAACAGCGATAGATTGATCAATTTGTTGTTGCCCTAAGACGCCACTAGGCGTACTGGCCACATACTGCTTTGCCGGTTGATGGCTAAGGATGGAAGAAGAAGAAGAAGAAGGTTAATTCTGCTGCAGCAAGACAAAGTTGATTATCTGAACATATGGTTAATTCTGCTGCAGCAAGACAAAGTTGATTACCTGAACGTATGGTCAATTCTGCTGCAGCAATACAAAGTTGATTATCTCAACGTATGGTTAATTCTGCTGCAGCAAGACAAAGTTGATTATCTGAACATATGGTTATTTCTGCTGCAGCAAGACAAAGTTGATTATATGAACGTATGGTTAATTCTGCT